>OY482674.1:112340661-112593161 GCA_960531455.1 Urophora cardui | reverse complement strand
TATGTGATAGGTATGGTGCTCGTATATGTTGAAGTTTTTTAGATTTTAATATGGTATTCAAGCTTTACTCACCTTATATGAACCCAAATCCTGTACGACGCATGTAAGAAACGCTTCTCGCCCCACAGACGCGGTGACATTTGTTATAGGAAAACTGAATTTGGGATCGGCTGGAAAATAAGAAAGTTTTATAAATATTAACTCAATATTTTTAATGAGTGAGTATAAGTAATAAATTCAGTAAAAGTGTTAAAAAAATATTGCAACCTTTTCAAATAAATAAAACTCGTGTAAAAAATATACATATATGAATGTAATTTTAATGGAAAACTGAATTTTGTTTGACAGCTGGTCTGAAATAATAAAAAAAAACTTTCGGGGTTGCCACCTTATTAATTTTTTTTTTAATTTTTTAATATAAATGCGAAAAACAAAAGGGACATAGTCTGAAATTAACAAAAAAAAATTTAGTTGGTAATTTTTTTTTTATAGAAAACATAATAATGTTGGCAAGTAACCTGCAATTTGCACAGAAACAAAATATTTTTTGCTTGCCACCTTGGTAATTTTTTCTTATTTTGATAGAAAACTTAATAGTTTGGCAGCTGATCTAAAGTTTCACAAAAAATATTTTTTTTGGGGGTTGCCACCTTGGTATTTTTTTAGATTTTTAATGGAAAACAATAATGTCGAATAATGGTCTGAAATAAAAAAAAAAACATTTAGGGGTTGCAATCTTGGTATTTTTTATTTTTTTATTAGAAAACCTAATAATATTGGGAGTTGTTTTGAAATTTTGCACAAAAAAAAGTTATTTTTGGGGTTGCTAATTTGCTATAATTTAATTTCTAATTTAATTACCAAGTTTGAGGATTATTGAGATAAAGAGAAGTGTTGGCAATTGGTGTGAAATTTTGCACAGAAAAAAATTTATTGGAGTAATTATTTTTTTTTTAATAAGAGACTCTTGTAAGTACTCTTGAAAATGCATAGATTGTCAAGACTTGGAAGTATCAAGAACAAAAAAAAAAACGAATAATTTGGGGTTGTCACCTCGATAAATTTAAATTTTTTAATAGAAAATTTAATAATACTGGTCTGAAACTAAAAAATTTGTTTTTGGGTATGCCACTTTGGTATTTACTTTTTTTTTTGTTACATAAAACTTGTTAGTGTTGCAAAATGGTCTGAAATTTCACAGAGGAAAACAATAAATTATATTTGGTGTTGCCAATTTGTTTTAATATGTCTTTTTTTCAATTTAATTACAACGTTGAGGATTATGGAGATATACACAGAAAAAAATTTATTGGAGTAGCTAATTTTTTTTATTAAGCGACTTAAGACGGCAGAGAAGTACTCGTATTAAGAAAAAGAAAAAAAGAATATCGTGTCACCTGGACACACCGAAAGAAATTAATAGGTAAATATGTATACATATGTACATATATTGAAGTTGCCAATGTTTTTTTTTTCAACTTTATATGAGAAATATGTGCATGAATAGAAAAATGAAAAGTGTTAGCATTGTGTTTGAAATTTCAAAAATTACAAATTCAACAAAAAAATAAATTAAAAAGGTTGGCAACCACATTTTTTTATTTGTACATATTCTTCCCTTCTTATACTATTCACATTTTTATTCTATTTCACAATATGTATAGTGGTAAAATTTTCCACAGAAAAGAGTACAAATATAAAATATTGTGTTGCCACCTTTTAAATTGAAGTTTTTTTTTGCCAAATTTTGTATGTAAAGCCTAGTACTAAGTTCACAGCCGTGAAATTTCGCCAGCAACATGCATTTATTTTGCCGTGAAATGTTTCAAGAAAAATTTTTTGTCAAATGAGAATAAATGCCAAAACGAAAACTGAGCAAATGTAAAAAGAAAAAATTTGGAGCATCGCCTCAGAACCAACTTTCAAATTTTGGCCAATAAAAATATTTTTATACAAAATATAAATTTCAATTTCAACAAATGTCACTTTTCACTCGAAAATAAATGGCATTGTATATTTAATTTGGCGTGAAAAAATGTTGCTGGCATGATGTTGCTAGCATGTTGCGCAACGTTTTCACGGCAGGAACTCAGTACAACTTTGGCGTGAAATATCTGTGAAATTTCACAAATGTTTCATAACCAGTTTTTTTGTATGAAATTTGACAGCAGTTTCACGTGAAACTCGAACTCAGTACTATGCTTAACAAATATTTTTATTTTATTTTTTTTAACAGGTTTGTTATTCATGTTTTACGGATTTTTCTATATTAATTTTGCTGGCGAATTTTTTCGAAGTTCCGTAGCAACATTATTTCTTAATTTTATTTAATTTACACATTTACTTACTTATCACATCCGCCGCGGTTTCAATTAAGCTGTAATCAACTTTATGGCACATTAATATAATCGCAAACAATAAACTCGCCGCTGGTTGTGTCCATATTCTGGTGAAATGTTGTGTTGCGCTTAATGCTGACATCCTCGCTGCTCTGCACGCGTTCATCTGTATTCTGTTTCTTATCGCGTGTAATTATTTACAAATTTTTAATTCAATGAATATTGGAAAATTTGTCTTAGCAATCCGTTATCGCTGCATGTTGTTATTTCACAGAAATTGTTGCTTTTTTTTGCACAATAAGCTATTGAGTTTGCACTGCAGCTTTTTGCATGCACATTCGCATATTATGGTGAGATCATCATCGTTTTATGCATGCAGTTACTGAAATTAAATAATGAAGTTGATTATAATATATGTACATATGTATGTAAGTAAGTATTTTTTTTTCAATGTTTTACATAAAGAAAATTAATAAATTAAATCAGAATTTTATTTGCTCTGTGGTCCCTGCTATCTAATAAGAACAATATAAAAGTGGTCAATGACCATGAAAACGTTGGGAACCCCTGCTTTTTATAGGAAATACTCTAACAAAAGGGAACTCTTTTTCATAATATATGTGTGTACTGGCAACTAGTCGACCCGCTACGCAGAGAAAACAAATAATTTAATTTCCTAATGAGTGTCTTTCACTCTACCTTTCTCTTTCTCTTTCTCTCTCTTTTTAACTTTGTTTTTCGGTTTTTTTTAGTAACACACTTGATATGATCGTCTTATGCTTGAGTTGAACAGCAACAATGAAATAAAGGTATACTAGTAAACCCGGCCACGCGATGCTGTGGCTTTCAATGGTACCCTGACATAATCCCAAGGGGCATAATCCCAAATTTTTTATTTGGGATTATGTCACTCCCCCTAGGGTGTCATAATCCCAACTTTTTTACTTGGGCTTATGTCACCCTAGGCGTAGTGACATAATCCCAATTGGGATAATGTCATTTTCAAGCCCAAAAAACATTTCATTTTTTTTTAGATTTTATTACATTAAGCAAAAAAATTAAAGCTGACAATAAAGTTAATATTGTTATACAATAATACATTGAGTATATGTATAAGATGAAATATGTATGTACTTAAATACACATGTTCTCTAAAAATTACTTTAAAACTAAAAAATTACATTAAAATTAAATATATTTACATATATACAGCCTTTTTTCAATAAAACGATAGGTATATAAATATTTTTGTACATAGTATATATGTCTATAAAAAGATGAAAATTTGGAAGAAAAAATCGCGCGATTTTGATTCAAATTTTCGCCTGCGGCGCTTTTTTTTAATTGATCGATAGGTATATACATATGTATATGCATATGTCTATAAAAAGATGAAAATATATATAAATATGTACATATGTCTATAAAAAGATGAAAATTTGGAAGAAAAAATCGCGCGATTTTTGATTCCAAATTTTCGCCTGCGGCGCTTTTTTAATTTATTTTAGATCGATAGGTATATACATATGTATATACATATGTCTATAAAAAGATGAAAATATATATAAATATGTACATATGTCTATAAAAAATAAAAATTTGGAAGCAAAAATCGCGATTTTGCTTCGCACTAGTACCTACTCGAGTGATTTGGTATTCTGGCTCCCTTTTATTTGGGATTATGTCACTCCCACATAGGCGACATAATCCCAAGTAAAATAAATAATAGGTAAAAAAAACTAAAAAACACTCTTTAATCTTAAAAATCGTACTAAAAGTTGAGAAATAATTTAATTAGAAACAAAATGATGAACGAAAATATAAGTATTTAAGGAAAAGCGTGGGGTGCTCAGTATGTCAAAAAATATTTAAAATCGGTGTTTTTTACTAATAATTTTATTTTGACTTTTTTGAGATTTCATATATCGTACTCTTTAATTTCGCAACTAGGTATATTTTTGTACTAGTTGTACGAATCGAATATTTTCATGTTCAAATATTATTGAGCAGCCCCACGCTTTTCCTTAAATACTTATATTTTCGTTCATCATTTTGTTTCTAATTAAATTATTTCTCAATTTTTAGAACGATTTTTAAGATTAAAGCGTGTTTTTTAGTTTTTTAAGCTATTATTTATTTTTGACTTTTTAGTGAAATTTTTCATTAAAGGATGTTTTATGCGGACGCAAGAATAAAAGTAAAAAGAAGTCTGATGGGATGTGGTGTTCTCCGAAATAGATCTACATACATATGTGTTTATAACTTCTACCAAAAATCCCAATATGCAGTGAAGTAAACTAGCTTATTATGCAATATTTTCCAAACCCTTTTATTCAAGGTTTTCCAAACTAGTTTGGAAATACAAAATTTCCCAAACGTTTTGTTATATTTCACAATCAGAAAGTGAAGAGAAGTTGAGGTGAAGCATTTGAAAAGAACAAAAAAAAAAAAGAAACCTGATTGAATAAATTCGAATTTAGACAATAAAGCTCCGAATACATTTGTAGCGTAATGGTGAGGTATGCTGCCTACGGACCAAGGAGCTCAGGTTCGAGTCCCGAGTGGCGCATTTTTTTTTTTTTTTTTTAATTTTATTTTTTTATTTTTAGAGAAATTTTTTTCACCTCACGGTTACAAAACATTGTATAAAAATGTAATTAGGGTTCCTTTTCGTTGATTCAGCACTTACTATTAAATGAATTACAAACAAAACCAGTTCTTGCTTTGCATACATATGTATGTACATGCGATTGTTTTTATTGCAAACACAACAACGACAAAACAGAAAGCTTGTTACACAAAACACAAAACCAGTTCTTGCTCTGCATACGTATGTATGTATGTACATTGTACATGCGGTTGATTTCATTGCAAATACAACAAACCCAAAACAGAAAGCTTCAAGCTTTATTTTTGAGTGAATTTATGCATTGAGTTTATCGCCATCGCCATGAGCGATCGCTGGCTGTTGTGCGTTAGTTCGCTCGCTATTTGAGTGGTCTTGCTGTATCTGATTTTGAACGATACGCAGTTTCACCAACTATATGGGTTTTCTTTTTGTAATTTCCAACATCCAGAGCATTTTCAAAAGCCTTAGCAGTGGATGCACTTACTTCTGCAGCAATTTCCGTGTCCTTAGCCGAAGCCTTTTGGATCAGCAGCAGTAATGAAGCCGCAAAAACCGTTAGAAAAATTGTTATAACTTTCATTTTACTTCAAATTGCGAAATATTTTAACTATATCGTCCTTAAGAAGTTCGTTCCCCTTTTATAACCAGAACTAGCTAGCAAACTATTAAAAAAAAAATACAAACAATTTATTATTCACATTTAATTTGCAAACAAAAAAGTTCTTGAAATCGGAAACATTAACCACTTTAGCAATTAGCTTGTGTATTTTGTCTGTATCAAACACGTGTGTTTGCACAATAAATTAGTGACTGCACTGAAATAAATTTTGGTATAAATTTTAAATTTTTTGGTCGATATATAGGACCCGACCGAAAAATTATTAAAATCTAAACTTTGAAAAGTTTGAAAGATTTTTAAACTTTCAAGGTTTAGATTTTATTCCAAATTAAGATTTTTTTAAGACTTTCAAAAGTTTAAAATTTAAACCTTTTTTTGGTTTAAATTAAAAAAATGTCTGCTCCCAAATCCTCTTCATGCTTTTCCCTATTGTATCTTCTTTCCTACCCTCTTTTTCTGCTTTTTTTCCATATTGTTCTCACAACAACATCCCCTTCATCCTTTCCCACATTGCATCTTTTTCCTATCCTCTTTTTAACACGCTTTTATTAGCTTCACCTGTATGTATGTATGTATGTATGTATGTATGTATGTATGTATGTATGTAACTTCATCCCATCCTAAAAGTTGCAAATTTAACTAAATTATTATATCTTTCAAACATTCACTTTTTTGTGTTCTCTCTATTATTTCTATTCTCCTCCCGATTCGAAACATGACATCAACAGCCCAACGGCATCATATAGTAGGACATTCAACATTATATTTCATGCTTCATTGCGGCTTTTATGTTACCTTTCTTCAAAATAGCCTCTATGAATTTCAATTCACTCCCGTATACAGGCCAATAAGTAACAAGCTTGCAGGGTACGGAAAAACTCACTCACGAACGCTCAAAAATACATTCTTCTCAAATCACAAACAAATGTTCAAAGAAAAACGTATAACCACTCAAATAGCGAGCGAACTAACGCACAACAGCCAGCGATCGCTCATAGCGATGGCTATAAACTCAATGCGTAAATTCACTCAAAAATAAAGCTTGAAGCTTTCTGTTTTGGGTTTGTTGTATTTGCAATGAAATCAACCGCATGTACAATGTACATACATACATACGTATGCAGAGCAAGAACTGGTTTTGTGTTTTGTGTAACAAGCTTTCTGTTTTGTCGTTGTTGTGTTTGCAATAAAAACAATCGCATGTACATACATATGTATGCAAAGCAAGAACTGGTTTTGTTTGTAATTCATTTAATAGTAAGTGCTGAATCAACGAAAAGGAACCCTAATTACATTTTTATTCAATGTTTTGTAACCGTGAGGTGAAAAAAATTTCTCTAAAAATAAAAAAATAAAATTAAAAAAAAAAAAAAAATGCGCCACTCGGGACTCGAACCTGAGCTCCTTGGTCCGTAGGCAGCATACCTCACCATTACGCTACAAACGTATTCGGAGCTTTATTGTCTAAATTCGAATTTATTCAATCAGGTTTCTTTTTTTTTTGTTCTTTTCAAATGCTTCACCTCAACTTCTCTTCACTTTCTGATTGTGAAATATAACAAAACGTTTGGGAAATTTTGTATTTCCAAACTAGTTTGGAAAACCTTAAATAAAAGGGTTTGGAAATGTTCGGAGAACACCACATCCCATCAGACTTCTTTTTACTTTTATTCTTGCGTCCGCATAAAACATCCTTTAATGAAAAATTTCACTAAAAAGTCAAAAATAAATAATAGCTTAAAAAACTAAAAAAACACGCTTTAATCTTAAAAATCGTACTAAAGATTGAGAAATAATTTAATTAGAAACAAAATGATGAACAAAAATATAAGTATTTAAGGAAAAGCGTGGGGGTGCTCAATAATATTTGAACATGAAAATATTCGATTCGTACAACTAGTACAAAAATATACCTAGTTGCGAAATTAAAGAGTACGATATATGAAATCTCAAAAAAGTCAAAATAAAATTATTAGTAAAAAAACACCGATTTTAAATATTTTTTGACATACTGAGCACCCCACGCTTTTCCTTAAATACTTATATTTTCGTTCATCATTTTGTTTCTAATTAAATTATTTCTCAATTTTTAGTACGATTTTTAAGATTAAAGCGTGTTTTTTAGTTTTTTAAGCTATTATTTATTTTTTTTTATTTTATTTTATTTTATTTTTAGAGAAATTTTTTTCACCTCACGTTTACAAAACATTATATAAAAATTGCTTTCCAAACGTGAAATACCATTATAGAATTAGGGTTCCTTTTCGTTGATTCAGCACTTACTATTAAATGAATTACAAACAAAACCAGTTCTTGCTTTGCATGTATGTATGTACATGCGGCTGATTTCATTGCAAATACAACAAACCCAAAACAGAAAGCTTCAAGCTTCATTTTTGAGTGAATTTATGCATTGAGTTTATCGCCATCGCTATGAGTGATCGCTGGCTGTTGTGCGTTAGTTCGCTCGCTATTTGAGTGGTTATACGTTTTTCTTTGAACATTTGTTTGTGATTAGAGTAGAATGTATTTTTGAGCGTTCGTGAGTGAGTTTTTCCGTACCCTGAAAGCTTGTTACTTATTGGCTTATATACGGGAGTGAATTGAAATTCATAGAGGCTATTTTGAAGAAAGGTAACATAAAAGCCGCAATGAAGCATAAAGTATAATGTTGAATGTCTTACTATATGATGCCGTTGGGCTGTTGATGTCATGTTTCGAATCGGGAGGAGAATAGAAATAATAGAGAGAACACAAAAAAGTGAATGTTTGAAAGATATAATAATTTAGTTAAATTTGCAACTTTTAGGATGGGATGAAGTTACATACATACATACATACATACATACATACATACATACATACATACAGGTGAAGCTAATAAAAGCGTGTTAAAAAGAGGATAGGAAAAAGATGCAATATGGAAAAGGATGAAGGGGATGTTGGGGTGAGAACAATATGGAAAAAAAGCAGAAAAAGAGGGTAGGAAAGAAGATACAATAGGGAAAAGCATGAAGAGGATTTGGGAGCAGACATTTTTTTAATTTAAACCAAAAAAAGGTTTAAATTTTAAACTTTTGAAAGTCTTAAAAAAATCTTAATTTGGAATAAAATCTAAACCTTGAAAGTTTAAAAATCTTTCAAACTTTTCAAAGTTTAGATTTTAATAATTTTTCGGTCGGGTCCTATATATCGACCAAAAAATTTAAAATTTATACCAAAATTTATTTCAGTGCAGTCACTAATTTATTGTACAAACACACGTGTTTGATACAGACAAAATACACAAGCTAATTGCTAAAGTGGTTAATGTTTCCGATTTCAAGAACTTTTTTGTTTGCAAATTAAATGTGAATAATAAATTGTTTGTATTTTTTTTTAATAGTTTGCTAGCTAGTTCTGGTTATAAAAGGGGAACGAACTTCTTAAGGACGATATAGTTAAAATATTTCGCAATTTGAAGTAAAATGAAAGTTATAACAATTTTTCTAACGGTTTTTGCGGCTTCATTACTGCTGCTGATCCAAAAGGCTTCGGCTAAGGACACGGAAATTGCTGCAGAAGTAAGTGCATCCACTGCTAAGGCTTTTGAAAATGCTCTGGATGTTGGAAATTACAAAAAGAAAACCCATATAGTTGGTGAAACTGCGTATCGTTCAAAATCAGATACAGCAAGACCTTTAAATCAAGGAGTAAACGCCGGAGGACAAGCTAACGGTAATAGGATTGCAGGAAGATTTGGCGGACAAGGTGGGCAAGGTGGTGGTGGACAAGGTAGACAACGTGGTGGTGGACAAGGTAGACAAGGAGGTGGCGGACAAGGTGGACAAGGTGGGCAAGGTGGTGGTGGACAAGGTAGACAAGGTAGACAAGGAGGTGGAAACAATGTGCCTCCACTGAATGTTGCAATAGATCCTAGTGTTTCTTGGGTAAATCGTGGTACGAGAAGTCCTCGTAGGGGCCGAGGCAGTCAATAAAATTTCAAGCGCTCTAATATTCAATGTTTTATGAGAATAGTTAAATATGAAATAATCGAATGAGACATTGAAAGACTGAAGTTGAGAGAGAAGGGTTGCGTGTGAGCAGTGGTTGGTCACAAGCTAGCCGGTCCTAAGTTCAAGGCCAAAGCGAAAATTTTCAAGTTTTAATGAAAAAATAAATAAGTACATACATAAATAAATAAAATCTATATATATAAAAATGGTGTAAAAAATGTTACTAACCTCATCAGATGAGAACGGCTGGGCCGAATTCTGTAAAATTTTTTGCCAGTTGTTCGTATTCTCGAGGAGAGGGTTCCTACGGAAGAAACTTTTGTAAAAACGCTCCGGAAAAGTCCGAAAATTGGTAAAATCCGTGTGTACGTGTGTATGTGTGCATGTGTCCATCCCAAAGTAATTAACCGATCTTTATGAAATTTTCACAAGTGATTCATGTGGTGTTAGCGCACATAATAGGATATATAGAATTGGGAGCTTCCCAGAATACAGGCCTAAATTTGGACCCAGATCGACCCAGCAAGTCTTCGAGCAATATTGGTATCAAATGAACAGGCCTTCGACATAAAATTATTTTCATTGCGATGCCTAGGCCGGGTCCCCAGATATGGGTCAAAACGTGGGACCGAGTGACCCTGGGGAAGTTTCTGAGCGTAGCCACGCCCATTTTCAACATTTTTATCAGTCATCCAACTAAGCATATTAATATTATTCTTTGTGCAACATTTCATTCTTTTATGACTTCTAGTTACAAAGATGTCACGTTACAAATTCCCGAAGGGTGTTCCAGAAATATCTGTTAAAAAGTAGGCGTGGTCATAAACCGATATCAATAAATTTTTGCGTGTCTATTAACACAAGTTATAAAAGTATATAAACCAAGTTTCGTCATAATATCTCAATTATTTGCCGAGTTATAAGCTAAGAAATCTCGTATATTATTTTGTCTAAAAAGAGGCGGTGCCACGCCCATTTTCCAAAATTTTTCTATTTTTTGTCTATTGTGGAACTCATGCCACAAAATTTCAATTAATTATCTTTATATTTGACAAAGATATCGCTTAAAATGTTTTTATTAGGCCCCTTTATAGTTCCCATATACAAAAGTGGGCGTGGTCGTCAACCGATTTCGCTAAAATTTAGAACATGTATTACCACAAGTAATAAAAGTGGACACACCAAGTTTCGTCATTATATATCAATTATTTGTCGAGTTAAGGGCTCAGAAATCTCGTATATTCCTGTTTATAAAAAGAGGCGGCGCCACGCCCATTTTCCAGAATTTTTATGCTTTTCGTTTTATGTCCGCAGTTGGACTCCTGCGATAAAATTTCTATGATATATCTTTATATTTGACAGAGATATAGCTTAAAATGTTTTTATTATGTCACTTTATAATACACATATATAAAAGTGGGCGTGGTCATCAACCGATTTTGCCAATTTTTCGTCCAAACATTTGCCTAAGTAAATATATCACGCTTACCGAATTTCATCGATATATCTTCAACAGTTTCTGAGTTATCACTCATAAAACCTTCAAATTTTGACCCTTAATAAGTGGGTGTGGCACCGCCCGTTTTCCAAAATTTCACCAAATTTCTTCATAGGGGCCTGACCTCAACACGTGGGTAAAATTTCATCGCTCCAGCTATGTTAGTGACTGAGATACCAAATTTCCGATTTTTCTATATAGGAAAAGTGGGCGTGATCATGGTCCGATTTCGCCCATTTTCAATACCAACCATCCCAGTGTCGATACCAACTTGCATTTCAAATTTCATCAAAATATCTCAAGGTCTCGAGTTCAAACCACGGTCCGAGCAAAACACCAAAACAATTTTTCTAATTAGTAAAAATCCAATTATTGGGTTTTTTAAGAGCAGCGGCCACCTCTCGGCAGTGGGCGGCATACCCTCCGAGAGTATTTCTGCCATGAAAAAGCTTCTCGCAAAAAATGCATTCGCCGTTCGGAGCCGGCATAAAACTGTTGGTCCACCCAATTAGTAGGAAAAAACAAAAAGGAGCACACCTCGAATTGGGAGAGAAGCTCGGCCATAAAACTCGTCAGAGTTATAAAAGCGCCATTGTATTATATTATTATTATTATATTATATCTCAATTTTTGCGCGAGTTAGAGTGTTTACAGACGGACGGACGGACGCACATGGCTCAATCGCTTTCTCTTTTCACCCTGATCATTTTGATATATATAAGTCTATATCTATCTCGTTATGTGATTAAAACTATAATACTCTGTGTACTAGTACAGCTGAGTATAAAAACTACACAAGCTATTTGCTCAGGTGGTTAATGTTTCTGATTTCAAGAACTTTTTTGTTTGCAAATTAAATGTGAATAATAAATTGCTTGTATTTTTTTTAATAGTTTGCGAGCTAGTTCTGGGTATAAAAGGGGAACGCACTTCTTAAGGACGCTATAGTTAAAATATTTCGCAATTTGAAGTAAAATGAAAGTTATAACAATTTTTCTAACGGTTTTTGTGGCTTCATTACTGCTGCTGATCCAAAAGGCTTCGGCTAAGGACAATGCAAATGCTGCTGAAGTGAGTGTATCCACTGCTAAGGCTTTTGAAAATGCTCTGGATGTTGGAAATTACAAAAAGAAAACCAATATTGTTGGTGAAACTGTGTATCGTTCAAAACCAGGCGCACCAAATCCTCCAGATCAAGGGGTAAATCCCGGAGGACAAGATAACGGCAATGGGAATGCAGGAGGAGGTGGACAAGGAGGTGGTGGACAAGGTGGACAAGGAGGTGGTGGACAAGGTGGTGGAAACCGTAGAGCAAGAAGTCCTCGTAGACGCCGTGGCAATCAATAAAACTTCAAGCCCATGAATTTTCAACGCTCTATGAGCATAAATATGATATGACCGAATACGGTGTACAATTATGTGTACATATATATTTGATATTAATTTCAAGGTGGAAAATTTAACAATTTTAATGAAGGATGTAATTAATATGCTGTGCATATCTATATACATATGTATGTGTATATTCCCAATAAATATGTAGCATTGCTAACTCATTTACCGTATTTTTTATATCATTTTAATTATGAATATGCGGTAAATATCTGAAACATATTAGGCTGGGTCGATTTTTGTTATATCTATTACGACGGTGAGATTATAAATCCGCTCATTTTTCTGAGGGTAATGTTCCTATGCTGGATTTTAGAAAATCCCAAATTGAACAAGTAAGGAAGCCTAAGTTCGAGTGGAATCGAACATTAGATACTCAGCTGTATACTTTCATTGTTTGTTTGCGTTTGATGGAAACACGGTGTAATTTATGTAAAGCGAGTGCATTTTCAAAATGTGTACCAATCATCAAACTAAGCATATAAATATTACTGTTAGTGCAAGATTTCATTCCTTTATGACTTCTAGTTACAAAGATGTCACGTTACAAATTCCCAAAGGGTGTTCCAGAAATATCTTTGTTAAAAAGAAGGCGTGGTCATAAACCGATTTGAATAAGTTTTTGCGTATCTATTAATACAAGTCATAAAAGTGTATAAACCAAGTTTCTTCATAATATCTCAATTATTTGTCAAGTCATAGGCTAAGAAATCTCGTATATTCCTTTGTCTAAAAAGAGGCGGTGCCACGCCCATTTTCCAAAATTTTTCTATTTTTTGTTTCCGGTCTATTGTGGAACTCATGCCACAAAATTTCAATGAATTATCTTTATATTTGACAAAGATATCACTTAAAATGTATTTATTAGGCCACTTTATAATACCCATATATAAAAGTGGGCGTGGTCATCAACCGATTTTGGCAATTTTTAGTTCAAGCATTTGCCTAAGTAAGTATATCACGCATACCAAATTTCATCGATATATCTGCAACGGTTTCTGAGTTATGACTCATAAAACTTTTAATGTTTGCCCCTTAATAAGTGGGCGTGGCACCGCCCCTTTTTCCAAAATTTTTGTGTTTTCTGTTTTATGTCCATAGTTGAACTCATTCTACAAAATTTCAGTGATATATCTTTATATTTGACAGAGATATCGCTTAAAATGTTTTTATTGGGACACTTTATAATACACATATATAAAAGTGGGCGTGGCCGTCAACCGATTTTAACAATTTTCCATCCAAATGTTTGCCTAAGTAAGTAAATCACGCATACCAAATTTCATCGATATATATTCAATGGTTTCTGAGTTATGACATATAAAACTTTCCATGTTTGACCCTTAATAAGTGGGCGTGGCACCGCCCGTTTTCCAAAATTTCACCAAATTTCTTCATAGGGGCCTGACCTCAACACGCGGGTAAAATTTCAGCGCTCCAGCTATGTTAGTCACTGAGATACCAAATTTCCGATTTTTTCTATATAGGAAAAGTGGGTGTGGTCATGGCCCATATTCAATACTAACCGTCCCAGTGTCGATACCAACTTGCATTTCAAATTTCATCAAAATATCTCAAGGTCTCGGGTTCAAATAGGGTTGCCAGATACCTTTCCCACAAAAATCAATACATTGTCTTCCACAAAAAAAAAAACAATATATGCGGAGAAAATCATCTTTATTACTGAGATTTTGTTTTTGTTTCCGTATCGTTAACTGTCAATCATGTTTTTATGACTTTTAAAGTTCGCGTTGCTTCCTCCTTCTTAATTGTTTCATGGCTATGCCGTGGTTATGCTTACGAGCAAAACACCGATGAAATTCGGACACATTTTCGTCATAGGTGAGAGGCGGTTACGCTGAAATCGATGATTAGAGCGCAGATATACAACATAACACATTATTACCCCGAAACCTGGGCGTGTTGGGTGCTTGTTTCACCCAGCAAATTTGATCGATGTGAGAGTCCGAAAATTCTCTCACTCGTCGGAGTGCACAACGGCAATTACACGTTGCTCGTCGAGTATTGTCCTAAGCATAACCACGGGATTACAAACGTCAAATGAAAACAGTTGGAAAATTAACAAGTAAGGAAGCCTAAGTTCGAGTGGAATCGAACATTAGATACTCAGCTGTATGCTTTCATTGTTTGTTTGCGTTTGATGGAAACACGGTGCACTTAATATAAAGCGAGTGCTGCATAAAGTGGGCGTAGTCACGCCCATTTTCTAAATTTTTATCAGTCATCCAACTAAGCATATCAATATTATACTTTGTGCAAAATTTCATTCCTTTATGACTTCCAGTTACAAAGATGTCATGTTACAAATTCCCAAAGGGTGTTCCAGAAATATCTTTCTTAAAAAGTAGGCGTGGTCATAAACCGATTTCAATAAATTTTTGCGTGTCTATTAACACAAGTTATAAAAGTGTATAAACCAAGTTTCGTCATAATATCTCAATTATTTGTCGAGTTATAGGCTAAGAAATCTCGTATATTCCTGTTTATAAAAAGAGGCGGTGCCACGCCCATTTTCCAAAATTTTTGTGTTTTTCGTTTTATATCCGCAGTTGGACTCCTGCTATAAAATTTCAATGATATATCTTTATATTTGACAGAGATATCGCTTAAAATGCTTTTATTAGGTCACTTTATAAGACCCATATATAAAAGTGGGCGTGGCCCTAAACCGATTTCGGAACTTTTTCGTCCAAATATTTGACTAAGTAAGTATATCACGCGTACCAAATTTCATCGATATATCTTCAACGGTTTCTGATTTATGACTCATAAAACTTTCAATGTTTGCCCCTTAATAAGTGGGCGTGGCACCGCCCATTTTCCAAAATTTTTGTGTTTTTCGTTTTATGTCCGCAGTTGGACTTACGCGACAAAATTTCAATGATAGATCTTTATATTTGACAGAGATATCGCTTAAAATGTTTTTATTAGGTCACTTTGTAATATACATATATAAAAGTGGGCGTGGCCGTCAACCGATTTTAACTATTTTCCGTCCAAACGTATGCCTAAGTAAGTAAATCACGCGTACCAAATTTTGTCGATATATCTTCAATGGTTTCTGAGTTATGACATATAAAACTTTCAAGGTTTGACCCTTAATAAGTGGGCGTGGCACCGCCCATTTTCCAAAATTTCATCAAATTTCTTCCTAGGGGCCTGAGCTCAACACGTGGGTAAAATTTTATCGCTCCAGCTATATTAGTGACTGAGATACCAAATTTCCGATTATTTCTATATAGGAAAAGTGGGCGTGGTCATGGTCCGATTTCGCCCATTTTCAATACCAACCGTCCCAGTCTCGATACCAACTTGCATTTCAAATTTCATCAAAATATCTCAATTTTTGCGCGAGTTAGAGTGTTTACAGACGGACGGACAGACGGACAGACGGACGGACGGACAGACGGACGGACGGACGGACGGACGGACATGGCTAAATCGATTTCTCTTTTCACCCTGATCATTTTGATATATATAAGTCTATATCTATCTCGATTATTTCACTCTGTTACAATCCACCGTTATGTGATTAAAACTATAATACTCTGTGTACTAGTACAGCTGAGTATAAAAACAGTGTCCGCTAAAATCAGTACAAATCAGTACAAAATCCAAAAAATCAGTATTTCTTAAGGTTTTTAAAACCATCAGTACGGAGCACTAAAAATCAGTTTTGTACTGATCAAATCAGTACGTCTGGCAACCCTAGGTACAAACCACGGTCCGAGCAAAACACCAAAACAATTTTTCTAATTAGCAAAAATCCAATTATTGGGTATTTTAAGACAGACCTGTTAAATTCCGATTAGGATTAGTAATCAATTAAATTGTTTTGTTTTTTAATTGGTAATCATTATTTTAATTCTTTTGCAGAAAAAAAGTAATTTTAATGATTACCATTAAAAAAAATCAAAAAAAAATCAAAAAAAATCAAAAATAATCAAAAATAATCAAATAATTTTTTTATGATTTTTTTTTGATTTTTTTTTTATTTTTTTTTATTTTGTTTGATTTTTTTCAATATTGTTGTAAAGAAATTTGGATACTCATGCACATAAGTATTCAGGTAGGCATGTATGTTTGGTCAGAGAGGCATAAAGTTTGTTTGTACAAATGTATGTGAACGCATATTAAAGTACGTAACCCTGCAGTAAATATGGGGACAGGTGTATCCAAGTCATTGTGTATTCTACAGCATTGGTGGGCAAATGAAATGTAAGCATGTATTGGTAACCGCGAGCGTAAAGTGGCTACCATGGGACAAAGAACATTTGCAGTCAGTTGATTAACAAACAACAGCGAAGCAACATCGTGCACCGCTTGATTGTTTTATGATACTATTTATGTGCGTACCTACATATGTATATGTGTTTGTTCACTGCTTGTTAAATGCTTTCATTCATTAAATAGCGCATAATTTACTATTGCATAAAAAATAAAAGCAAAGCGACGATACGTGTCACCCCTTTGCTTGCTGAAACACAACTGACATGAAAATTCTGTTCTAACACCACTGTGACTCAATTGATTTTTCGCTCTCAACAGCAACTGAAATAAGAGCGTAAGAATACGTGTGCTGAGAGTAACGCTCATATGAGTCAAAATGCCCACCATTGTTCTACAGCGACAACTGCACTAATTAAAATGTCGACAAATTTAGAAGTACAAAATTTGTATAGACCTTGGCTCGTTCGAAGTTTTTCGTACTAGATACGGATACAAACCCTTCCTACACCTGGGGAAGATTCATTTCTAGGTTCAGTATAAGGACAGGGAAGAGCGAATAAAGAATTCTGATTATGACAGAGATTATCTTTACGTAAATCTATTTGCAACATAGCAAATCGTCTACTGCTTTATTATGTAGTAGGCATGCGAAGACGAATACAAATTCCCAAATAATCCTATTTGAGGAACAATGTCGGAACGTAAGTACGTAATATTTCTGCCTTTTGAAAGAATACAATAGGGCAATAACTAGGGCTGAAACGGTATGGCGTATGATGAACAATAAATACAACTAATATGAAATTAAGAATTTTTCCTTTTTTGAAAAAATTAATGAAGTGTGAAACAGACAAAGGAAATACAACTGTGCTAATGGAGGAAGAGGAATACACCGCAAAAACAGGTCAATTAATCAAAGAAAAGGGCTGCCGAGTGATGAGAAAAGACCCAACGGAAGAATACCAAATGGCAATAAAGCGTGCAATAAAACAAGCGAAAAATATAAGAGACAGCAAAGTAGCCTACACTCTCACAGCAATGAATCCATCTGCCCCATCACTGATCGCACTACCTAAAATCCACGAAACAGGAACACCTATGCGACCAATAGTAAACCATAAATCGGCACCAGGATATAGACTTTAAAAACATCTAAATATGCTACTAGCCGAGAAACTAGACCTGTCCAATAAACACGCAATCAAAAACACAACGGAACTAGTCAACAAACTGAGAATTCTGAACGTACCCAAGGTCTCAAAACTGGTATCATTTTACGTGAAGGATCTATACCCCTCGATACCAACGACAGAAATACTAAAAGCTCTAACTAAAATACTGACAGAGAAAACGAACAAAGACATTGCAACAGAGATCGTAAATACGCTGAAAATAACCCTGGACCAGAATTATTTCGAATTTGGCAATAAAATATACAGACAAACTAACGGACTGGGTATGGGTAGCCCCACATCAGCTATCCGTATGGAAGTATTTATGCAATATTTGGAGGAAATTTACATTCAATAATTGGCGGTAGACTTAAAAAATCAATACCTCTTGCTTATAGAAATAGCAAATACTAGTTTTATTAATAGAAATTTCAGCAAAAGGATGTTTATTCATAAGGCCCATTGATATTGTGTAGCAGTCAATCAATGCTATAGTCTGCTCTTTGAAACGAAAGACAATTTGGTAATATTGGTATTCTCTACAGACTACCTCACTGAAATTCGACAATAATTTAATTAAAACACTCTTATTTACATACATTGGTTAATTCAGTTCTGTTTTTATATTTTTAATATGAACATATATGTATATAGTATGATTTTATATATAGCTGTTTAAGGTTTGTTTAACATGAAAACATATGTACATATATAAGTTTTTGGCACATAAATGTAGAAGTGCAAGAATATAATTTAAGTAAAATGCATTGAAACGTGAAGTGATAAATATAATAAACTGTAAAGTATACCATGTACATATATATAAGTGGTGTAAGCCACACTGAAAATATTTTTATTATCTCAGATTCTCTCATCTGCGCCCAACCCACCTTTTGCGAGCTAAGATTGGATGGTTAAGAGGACAGCCAGTCAATCCATTATAAGGTAGGTTAGCGACATCTAGCGGCGTCCAAAACGAAACAAAAAATTTTCCCACAAATGTTTTCGAAAAAGAAATCATATGGGTGGGCGCACGGCGAACTTTTTTTTTGCGATACGCTCTAATCGCTCGAAGACAGCCGCAATATTAGTTGCTTTTCATTTTACACCTAACTACGAGAACTTCTGTATTAAAGCCCAATTTATGAGTTAGTACAACAGCGAATGTTACAATAAAATGTTTGATTTGGCCACTTTAAACAATTTTTCATAAAGATAAATAATTTGATATAAACGTGCATCGTACCATGTACGGCCAATGACAAATTAACAATAATTCCAAGCTTGTAAGATATGTATAAATGTGTATGCCTCTCTGCACAAATATACGAGGAGGAAGCATATAGAGCCTTTATCCTGTTAGTGTGGGACTTTAACCGCACTACACCACCTACGCTCATCGTATCGAACCCCCCGGTACTACCATCAAGCTACCGTCGGGAGTCTGCCTTAAAAGGCTATATACATAACTGCATACGTAAAAATGTGCATATTTCTTTAAACCATATTGATAAAAATTAAAAAAAAATCAAAAAAAATCAAAAAAAAATCATAAAAAATCAAAAAAAATCAAAAAAAATCATAAATAATCAAAAATAATCAAAAACAATCAAAATAATTTTTTTTTGATTATTTTTGATTATTTTTGATTTTTTATGATTATTTTTCTTTTTTTTTGATTTTTTATGATTTTTTTTGATTTTTTTTTAATGGTAATTGCAAAATAATCATTAAAATTTGAAAACAATGGGTAATCAATCATTAAATGGACAGTTGAAAAAATAATCAATCAAGCCGGTAATCATTACGATTAATAATCATTATTTAACAGGTTTGTTTTAAGAGCAGCGGTCACCTCTCGGCAGTGGGCGGCATACCCTCCGAGAGTATTTCTGCCATGAAAAAGCTTCTCGCAAAAAATGCATTCGCCGTTCGGAGCCGGCATAAAACTGTAGGTCCACCCAATTAGTAGGAAAAAACAAAAAGGAGCACACCTCGAATTGGGAGAGAAGCTCGGCCATAAAACTCGTCAGAGTTATAAAAGCGCCATTGTATTATATTATTATTATTATATTATATCTCAATTTTTGCGCGAGTTAGAGTGTTTACAGACGGACGGACGGACGCACATGGCTCAGTCGCTTTCTCTTTTCACCCTGATCATTTTGATATATATAAGTCTATATCTATCTCGTTATGTGATTAAAACTATAATACTCTGTGTACTAGTACAGCTGAGTATAAAAAATACACAAGTTATTTGCTCAGGTGGTTAATGTTTCCGATTTCAAGAACTTTTTTGTTTGCAAATTAAATGTGAATAATAAATTGCTTGTATTTTTTTTAATAGTTTGCGAGCTAGTTCTGGGTAAGGGGAACGCACTTCTTAAGGACGCTATAGTTAAAATATTTCGCAATTTGAAGTAAAATGAAAGTTATAACAATTTTTCTAACGGTTTTTGTGGCTTCATTACTGCTGCTGATCCAAAAGGCTTCGGCTAAGGACAATGCAAATGCTGCTGAAGTGAGTGTATCCACTGCTAAGGCTTTTGAAACTGCTCTGGATGTTGGAAATTACAAAAAGAAAACCAATATTGTTGGTGAAACTGTGTATCGTTCAAAACCAGGCGCACCAAATCCTCCAGATCAAGGGGTAAATCCCGGAGGACAAGATAACGGCAATGGGAATGCAGGAGGAGGTGATGGACAAGGTGGACAAGGAGGTGGTGGACAAGGTGGTGGAAACCGTAGAGCAAGAAGTCCTCGTAGACGCCGTGGCAATCAATAAAACTTCAAGCCCAGGAATTTTCAACGCTCTTTGAGCATAAATATGATATGACCGAATACGGTGTACAATTATGTGTACATATATATTTGATATTAATTTCAAGGCGGAAAATTTAACAATTTTAATGAAGGATGTAATTAATATGCTGTGCATATCTATATACATATGTATGTGTATATTCCCAATAAATATGTAGCATTGCTAACTCATTTATCGTATTTTTTATATCATTTTAACCCGGATTTTCCCAGAACTCTTTTTGTTTCAGATTTTCATAAAAGTATGTACACCAATAAATTTCGACCTCCTGAGCATGAAAATGAAGTCCGTTTTCCAATACCTTGTCGCACTTTTCCGGAAAATGTGAAAAACTAGTGTTACCATATGGTAGCCGTGGGTTGCCTAGGGTACAGGTTTTTGTTTAAAGGGTAAATGATATTTGGAAACATTTTTTTTTAGTTTCACAAAAAAAAAACACAAATTTAATTCACTTTATTGAGATTTAAGTAGGTTTTAAGTAAAGTTATGCAAATAAAATATTTTTTTTTTTTAAATACTTCCATATGTAGGGTTGGCCTATTCTGGCCAATAGCAAATATTGCACTTTCTGCGCAAATATGCTTGATAAATAATAACAATAATTAAAAAACTTCTCAAATTTAACATGACGTAGTATATTACGACAATTTTCGTATTCGCCAGTCGAAAAATTGGAAGAGGAAATGGTGAAATATGCTTCAGCCATTCATCTTCTTGGACAAAATGGGGTAATGTCGAGCTACCAGCTATTACAACTTCTTAGTCGCATTTTAGTTAGGTCGGGAAAACATTATCTGGTTTACCCGCACATTTCTCTTCAGTATTATCTTCTCCAAAAATGTTGTAATATTGATGAGGCTCCATGTATGTACCTAAATGACAGTTGGTATGTCAATTAGTCCACCTTCGTCGAATGCCTTATCTTGATCTTGAATTGAATCAAGCATTTGTTGTAACATTAAACCTATACAAGCAGAAAATTTATAAAATTCCAACAAATTAATAATATTACATTAGTTAAATTTACAGAACGGCAGAGAAAATCACAAGCCTAATAAAAAAAACCTGTACCCTAGACGACCCACGGCTACCATATGGTAACGCCTTTGGAAAAATGTAAAAAAATGTTGGAAAGAAGAATTTTTTCTTTAAAAACTAATTTACATTACATAGATAATTTCATTAGCTTTCAAAAGGTGTAATTATTTGAACAATTTATTCCAAAAGTTATACAATATACTTATATTTACCGACATGCCATATCTGAAAACAGGAATTTTCAGTACTACTTTTTGTCACCTCATTTTCACACGCAATAGCTTCGACATTTGAGTACAGAATAACACGATCTTTACCTTTTTGCAAAGCTAAATTAATTTTTCATTGCAAATCGGCATTTTCCTGGTATTTTTTCTTTTCCTTTTGTTTATTTTCTTGTAAATGTAAAGGGATGTTTTGCGTTACCATATGGTGCTCGTGGGTTGATTCGGGTTAATTATGAATATGCGGTAAATATCTGAAACATATTAGGCTGGGTCGATTTTTGTTATATCTATTACGACGGTGAGATTATAAATCCGCTCATTTTTCTGAGGGTAATGTTCCTATGCTGGATTTTAGAAAATCCCAAATTGAACAAGTAAGGAAGCCTAAGTTCGAATGGAATCGAACATTAGATACTCAGCTGTATACTTTCATTGTTTGTTTGCGTTTGATGGAAACACGGTGTAATTTATGTAAAGCGAGTGCATTTTCAAAATGTGTACCAATCATCAAACTAAGCATATAAATATTACTGTTAGTGCAAGATTTCATTCCTTTATGACTTCTAGTTACAAAGATGTCACGTTACAAATTCCCAAAGGGTGTTCCAGAAATATCTTTGTTAAAAAGAAGGCGTGGTCATAAACCGATTTGAATAAGTTTTTGCGTATCTATTAATACAAGTCATAAAAGTGTATAAACCAAGTTTCTTCATAATATCTCAATTATTTGTCGTATCTCGTATATTCCTTTGTCTAAAAAGATGCGGTGCCACGCCCATTTTCCAAAATTTTTCTATTTTTTGTTTCCGGTCTATTGTGGAACTCATGCCACAAAATTTCAATGAATTATCTTTATATTTGACAAAGATATCACTTAAAATGTATTTATTAGGCCACTTTATAATACCCATATATAAAAGTGGGCGTGGTCATCAACCGATTTTGGCAATTTTTAGTTCAAGCATTTGCCTAAGTAAGTATATCACGCATACCAAATTTCATCGATATATCTTCAACGGTTTCTGAGTTATGACTCATAAAACTTTTTATGTTTGCCCCTTAATAAGTGGGCGTGGCACCGCCCCTTTTTCCAAAATTTTTGTGTTTTCTGTTTTATGTCCATAGTTGAACTCATTCTACAAAATTTCAGTGATATATCTTTATATTTGACAGAGATATCGCTTAAAATGTTTTTATTGGGACACTTTATAATACACATATATAAAAGTGGGCGTGGCCGTCAACCGATTTTAACAATTTTCCATCCAAATGTTTGCCTAAGTAAGTAAATCACGCATACCAAATTTCATCGATATATATTCAATGGTTTCTGAGTTATGACATATAAAACTTTCCATGTTTGACCCTTAATAAGTGGGCGTGGCACCGCCCGTTTTCCAAAATTTCACCAAATTTCTTCATAGGGGCCTGACCTCAACACGTGGGTAAAATTTCAGCGCTCCAGCTATGTTAGTCACTGAGATACCAAATTTCCGATTTTTTCTATATAGGAAAAGTGGGTGTGGTCATGGCCCATATTCAATACTAACCGTCCCAGTGTCGATACCAACTTGCATTTCAAATTTCATCAAAATATCTCAAGGTCTCAGGTTCAAATAGGGTTGCCAGATACCTTTCCCACAAAAATCAGTACATTGTCTTCCACAAAAAAAAAACAATATATGCGGAGAAAATCATCTTTATTACTGAGATTTTGTTTTTGTTTCCGTATCGTTAACTGTCAATCATGTTTCTATGACTTTTAACGTTCGCGTTGCTTCCTCCTTCTTAATTGTTTCATGGTTATGCCGTGGTTATGCTTACGAGCAAAACACCGATGAAATTCGGACACATTTTCGTCATCGGTGAGAGGCGGTTACGCTGAAATCGATGATTAGAGCGCAGATATACAACATAACACATTATTACCCCGAAACCTGGGCGTGTTGGGTGCTTGTTTCACCCAGCAAATTTGATCGATGTGAGAGTCCGAAAATTCTCTCACTCGTCGGAGTGCACAACGGTAATTACACGTTGCTCGTCGAGTATTGTCCTAAGCATAACCACGGGATTACAAACGTCAAATGAAAACAGTTGGAAAATTAAAAAAAGTGTCCGCTAAAATCAGTACAAATCAGTACAAAATCCAAAAAATCAGTATTTCTTAAGGTTTTTAAAACCATCAGTACGGAGCACTAAAAATCAGTATTGTACTGATCAAATCAGTACGTCTGGCAACCCTAGGTACAAACCACGGTCCGAGCAAAACACCAAAACAATTTTTCTAATTAGCAAAAATCCAATTATTGGGTATTTTAAGAGCAGCGGTCACCTCTCGGCAGTGGGCGGCATACCCTCCGAGAGTATTTCTGCCATGAAAAAGCTTCTCGCAAAAAATGCATTCGCCGTTCGGAGCCGGCATAAAACTGTAGGTCCACCCAATTAGTAGGAAAAAACAAAAAGGAGCACACCTCGAATTGGGAGAGAAGCTCGGCCATAAAACTCGTCAGAGTTATAAAAGCGCCATTGTATTATGTTATTATTATTATATTATATCTCAATTTTTGCGCGAGTTAGAGTGTTTACAGACGGACGGACGGACGCACATGGCTCAGTCGCTTTCTCTTTTCACCCTGATCATTTTGATATATATAAGTCTATATCTATCTCGTTATGTGATTAAAACTATAATACTCTGTGTACAGCTGAGTATAAAAGATACACAAGCTATTTGCTCAGGTGGTTAATGTTTCCGATTTCAAGAACTTTTTTGTTTGCAAATTAAATGTGAATAATAAATTGCTTGTATTTTTTTTAATAGTTTGCGAGCTAGTTCTGGGTAAGGGGAACGCACTTCTTAAGGACGCTATAGTTAAAATATTTCGCAATTTGAAGTAAAATGAAAGTTATAACAATTTTTCTAACGGTTTTTGTGGCTTCATTACTGCTGCTGATCCAAAAGGCTTCGGCTAAGGACAATGCAAATGCTGCTGAAGTGAGTGTATCCATTGCTAAGGCTTTTGAAAATGCTCTGGATGTTGGAAATTACAAAAAGAAAACCAATATTGTTGGTGAAACTGTGTATCGTTCAAAACCAGGCGCACCAAATCCTCCAGATCAAGGGGTAAATCCCGGAGGACAAGATAACGGCAATGGGAATGCAGGAGGAGGTGATGGACAAGGTGGACAAGGAGGTGGTGGACAAGGTGGTGGAAACCGTAGAGCAAGAAGTCCTCGTAGACGCCGTGGCAATCAATAAAACTTCAAGCCCAGGAATTTTCAACGCTCTTTGAGCATAAATATGATATGACCGAATACGGTGTACAATTATGTGTACATATATATTTGATATTAATTTCAAGGCGGAAAATTTAACAATTTTAATGAAGGATGTAATTAATATGCTGTGCATATCTATATACATATGTATGTGTATATTCCCAATAAATATGTAGCATTGCTAACTCATTTACCGTATTTTTTATATCATTTTAATTATGAATATGCGGTAAATATCTGAAACATATTAGGCTGGGTCGATTTTTGTTATATCTATTACGACGGTGAGATTATAAATCCGCTCATTTTTCTGAGGGTAATGTTCCTATGCTGGATTTTAGAAAATCCCAAATTGAAAAATAATCGACAAGGAATTAAGCAGGCTATCATCCCAGAACTTACAGAACTATATCGACGCCTGAGTAAAAGATCACCCATTTCAAAATTTGTTTAAATAACGCCTTATTTCAGAAATTGCTTCAATAACGCCCTACCTCCTTTAACCCAAAACGACCAATTCGTGAAGGTGTCGGAGGGTTAAAGTACGAAATTAAAGCGCATGCAATACATGTTTCTATAGGATATGTATTTTGAGCCTTTCTTCCATTTATTTAAAAATCACCCAGATGAACGGTTTGGGGGTTTTACGAGTACTATACGACAATTTCAGAGTAGTTAATTATCTGGCAGCTGGCTGATCTTAACCCAGCATGAAAGACCTAAGCCGATCTCATAGTAAAACCGCAAAATCTGTTTGCATTTTATGGTCAAAAAATTGTAATCGCCATTTGGAACGCGCAATTTTTGGACTGCGTGCTTTTTTTTTTAGAAAAACTGACCGAAAGGGTTAAAAGTCGAATCGAACCGAAATACGATGTTTAGTTAGCAGAAAAGTAAAATTTCGCCAGGATTGAGTTTATAGAATATTTTAATCTGTCAGCTGCCTCACAATGGGGCCCTCTTAATGTCTTTATTATTACGGAGTCTAAATAAAAAAGCATTTAGGGAGCCGCTAATGTGTTAAAAGGTTATAGTAGCGTATTTTTTCGGAAAATTTCGCTAGACTTACGCTCAGATATAATTTAGAAACCATAGGAAACGGAAAAACAAAAATTTTTCGGGGATAATGCTTCGGAGAATGGGTTCATCACTATCGTCAGAGTCACACCAAAACTTGAAGAGAATAAGAGGAGAGTTTTTTGTTTGCTTTATGCATAGAACTTCATCCTAGCTGTGCTTTAGTTAAAATTTCCGCATATTAATTTCTACTAATCGATTTGGGTAAGTTTCAGCAATTAAGCAATTAAGCGAAATCAGGTGCTTGCCGCCTTAAAGACTACCATTCAAGCTCCTGAACAAAATCGAGTTTCGAATATGTATGTCTGTAGATAAATAAATATTTTATCATGTGAATGACATTCTACTTTAGTTAATCGAAATTAAATGTACATACATACATACATACATATATGCATATATATGTATATGTACATTTCCTTGCTCTTACCCTAATAAAGTAAATTTAATTTGGTAAAATAAAAAAAAAATAATTTATTTCATTTCCGTTTTCATAATCAGTTTTTCAAACAGATAAACTTATGCATGTTTAAAAATGTATATGTATGTATGTATGTACATATGTATACACACCCAGCAAAAAATCTACGCCTTATTTCAGATTTATTACATAACATATTACATGTGTTGATGTCATCTCTCTCTCTCTGAGAGCACACCTTATTCCAAATTCTTATTCGCCATGGAAAATAGAGCCTATATAAGGCCTTATTTTGGCCTGATAATAAGACCTTATGTAGTGTTTTTATACCTTAAAATGCCTTAGTAATAAGGTGTTTTTTGTCTAGCTGCATAATTCACATTTTTTGCTCAATTTAAGTGTTGCGGCTATTTAATAATAAAGAATATATTCTGCTAGCGTGTTGAGGGGTTATTATTCATGCATTTATATATCTACATGTACATACATATATCGGAAGGAGATAAGCATGCGCACTTAACCACTTAATACTTGATTGCATGCCAGTTGAAAATGAACTGAGGCGACAAACTTTCCTTCGACAATACGCAATTTTTACGCTCGCCACACATTGTACTCTATTTGCTCATAAAAACCTAATTCCCTTCCTCTCTTTTTCATATGTGGCCGCTGTAGTGCAGCGGGTAGAATGCGCGCGCGCTATACCAGAGGTCTCGGGTTCTAACCCCAGTCCGGACAACCACCCCACAAAATTTTTCTAATTGATTAAATCCCAATTATTGGGTTTTTAGAAATAGCGGTCAGCTCTCGGCAGTGGGCGGCACACCCTCCGAGTGTATTTCTGTAATGAAAAAGCTTCTGACAAAAAATGCAGTCGCCGTTGGCAGCCGGCGTAAAACTGTAGGTCCACCCAATTAATAGGAAAAACAATAGTTAAGGAGCGCACCTTGAATTGGGAGAGAAGCTCGACCATAGAACTCGTCAGAGTTATAATAGCGCCAGTGTGTTATTATATTATGAGCGCATTACCGAGAATAAATATTACAACGTTTGGAATAGAGAGAATGACTGCATAGAAGCTGCCAGCGTATTCCAGTTTAATAACTTGGGCTTCAGCTTAGGCTTATTTGTCTGTTTGCTGGGCATATGAGGCATGTTTCTGAAACTAACGACCCAAAAGAAAAGTGAAAATTTGAATGCAAATGGCAAAGATCATTTCGAAATATGCCGGTACACATATGTACATGCAGATGTGTATACATTTGTATGTAAGCATATTTATTTATAAGTATATGCTCTACATAGGTGAGAATCATTACATATATATAAGCAAGCATATGCAGGTGTATGACAGTCCTTAGGCTATAAAATTTATAGTATAAATTGGCATGTTTTCTCTTCTTTGGTCTCGCTCGATATGCCTTCAAGGTATAAAAATATTCCATTTACACTACATGCAAATAATATTGCCACTACGTTAGCACAAGCCCATGAGGCAACATGAGGTATAGTTCGCATGCGCATTAGGCCGTCTCGCCTCATATGGACCAAAAAAAAAGTCCACCGTACGCCCCCCATATGATTTCACTTTCGAAAACATTTCTGGAAAAAATTTTTATATTTTTTTTTGGACGCCGCTAGATGTCGCTAAATTTCATTTTTTCATATCTTCGGTATTTATGGTCCGATGCCTAAGTTTGATACACCAATCTCTTTGAGAGGACGGTTTCCACTTTCTAATTGCATTAACCCTATGTGCGCCATTGGGGTCACTTTCACCCAGTACTTAGTGTATACCATTTTAATGTAACTTTTTTTCCGGAATGTTAAACGTCGTTAAAAAGCATTAATCTTTTGCAAAAGAAGTATTTCGATCGATTCAGTAGAACCGGAAATAAATCACATTTAACATTCCGATGAGTATAAGTGGCCGCTGTGGTGCAGTGGGTAGAGTGCTCGCCTGCTATGCCAGAGGTTTCGGGTTCAAACCACGGTCCGAGCAAAACACCAAAACAATTTTTCTAATTAGTAAAAATCCAATTATTGGGTTTTTTAAGAGCAGCGGTCACCTCTCGGCAGTGGGCGCCATACCCTCCGAGTGTATTTCTGCCATGAAAAAGCTTCTCACAAAAAATGCATTCGCCGTTCGGAGCCGGCTTAAAACTGTAAGTCCACCCAATTAGTAGGAAAAACAAAAAAAGGAGCACACCTCGAATTGGGAGAGAAGCTCGGCCATAAAACTCGTCAGAGTTATAATAGCGCCATTGTATTATATATTATTATTATTATTATAAATTTGTCGCTTCCTGTTGTCTGTTAGGTTCATTTTACAAAGATTTTTTCTGAAGAGACTCCTACTGAAATTTTATGGCGAATAATTTTCTAGAACATTTTGGCCCACTAGCGACCTTAAAAATACTATTTCCTGACTATACTCTATTTCCTGACTGTATAAAAAGGGGTCAAAATAACCCTTTTTCAGGGGTGCTAGATGGTTAAAATGTTGTAAAAAATTATTTAGCGTAAAATTTCAGTTGGAGTCTCTTCAGAAAAAATCTTTATTAAATGAACCTAAAAGACCACAGGAAGCGAAAAACTCATATTCCTCGGAATGTTAAATTTGTTTTATTTACCGTTCTACTGAATCGCTCGAAATACTTCTTTTGCAAAATATTTATATTTTCTGACGACATTTAACATGCCGGCAAAAAAAGTTAGATTAATGTGGTATAAACTAAATACTGGGTGGAAGTGACCCCAATGGCGTACATAGGGTTAATACAATTATGAATTAGGAACCGTTCTCTCAAGCCAAAGAGATTGGTGTACCAAACTTAGGGATCGGACCAGAAATACCGAAGATATGAAAAAACGAATTTAGCGACATCTAGCGGTGTCCAAAAAAAAAAAAAATTTTTTTCCAGAAATTTTTTGAAAAAGAAATCATATCGGGGGCCGTACGGCGAAATTTTTTTTTCGCGATACGCTCTAATGTGCATGTGTGTGTTTGTGTTCACATATGTGTGCATTACCACTTTCGCTGCGGTGCCAGTTACTACTCACTCGCCGCAGTTTTGTATAGAGCGGGCGCATATCGCCGGTTCACATCTGCCGCCGTTCAACTTTGACGCCGGTTAGCAATTTCCCTTTTCGGTTTATTTCTTTTTCTTGTATTTTTTCTGTGCTTCTCCTTTTTTTTTTTTCTTCTTCTTGTTTTTTTTGCTACTTTTTGTTCTTTTTCCAATTTCTTCTGTTTTTTTCACTTCTTCTTTTTGTATTTTTCTGCTTCTTGTTTTTTTTTATGTGTTTGTATATATTGCTAGACTTTAAAATAGTATCACATACATATACTAAAAAGGTTGTTGCTTGTTGCAAAGCAAGGTAACAGCAAACGGTAAAATAAGTTTTAACACTTACAATCGCCTTTTTTTGTTTTCTTCTTTTTACTGGCAACACTGCATTGCTGCTGGTAATTTTAACACCACATTTTCTTGCAGCTGCCGCCGCTACTGCAATGGCATATAAAATTGAAAAACGAGCAACTACAAACATATGTACATACATATGTTCATTAAAATGTGCAAACTGGTAGCAGCAACACATTTAAAACAACAAAAACTATCATTACTAATGTATGTACTTCTACATACATGCAGACATTTTAAGCATTTTTTGCCGCTTTGCAGAGGCGGCGCCTTGTAGCCTTGAACTTTTTTTCGGCTTCGTAAACGTTGTGGGCAGCAAGCAACAATTTTGGCGTTAAGTAACTTTGATATATATCTTTTTGTATTTATATATGTATGTACAGATATATATAGGTATACTTACGTGCATATTCAAATAGTTTGAGAAATTTACACAACTTAAACACGCAAACTGGCAGCAAAAGCAACGTGCGCAGAAATACCGCCGCTTGCACAAAATTGCGCTGAAACGTACTGAAACTCGTTAAAGACATAAAATAGCCCAGCAAAAGATTTGGTATTCGGGCAAGAGCAAGCATTTTATACCAAGTTGCTTGTCCTTTTTGGTTGCTTGTTTTTCCGACAGGGTAGGAATATGATGTATTGTGGAACGATCTTCCGTAATCCCTTGTCAATTTTGGTTTGGAGACAAACCGGTTTCGGCTAATATGGTTCTTCGAACGAAAAAAGACACTGAAGATGGCGCCGAAACCGGTTTGTCTCCAAACCAAAATTGCTTGTCCTTATCTAATAAGTCTGTAACGTAGCGTTGCAATAATACAGCGCCGACCGTAACATGCGACAACTTGCGGCTAAAATCCCTCTACCAATAAGCAAGCATGCTAATTCTCAACCGTTTACTAACTGCTGGCATGTAAAAGCGCCGAAACGGTCTCAGCAAATCAGTCTCCGTAAGTATTCCGGCGGGAGCTTATGTACGGCACTCTTATTCTCGAGCTAGCTGGCTTGTAGCAGTGAGCAGGTGTGGTCATGGCGCTAGTCACCCATGGCTTGGCGCGGACAATGGGGTGAAGTCTTTTAGGCGTAATTTCCCTGTCACCTGGACTAAGTGATGGCGGTCACGCAGCCTTTATGACACCCCGTCCCAGCACCACTTGGATCTGGTTCTGGCTGCGGACCAGTTCAGATGACCAAGGGGAAATCTTTCGGGCTCACCTCCCCACAGTCTACTAACTGCCCTAACTGGCTAAGGCTGGTACGGCTCCTCTCTCCATTCAGCACTTTAAACCTTAGTGTGCAACCCTTGGGGGCGGAGGTGTCCAGCATGTGAACTATTATACTAACCAGTGTCTCCGTAGTTTATCTGTAGGTTATACCCTCATTCTTCAGGAGTTACGTCTTCACAAACACTGCCTTTCCGCTGCCATACGCCTGGTACTACTCCACTCTCATCAACGCTAGTCGCCCTCTGCAACTACGACCACATGCCGCTCTCAGATCCCTATATCCATTACCGCTCTATCCGAGAATTTCCGATATCAGCTGTTGCCAGCCACCGTCCAGGTCTATAAACCTCTCCATCGCTCTGCTAACCATCCCACTCTCTCGTTACAGCAAGCTGCTGCTCTCTCAACACCTCAGGTCGTGTGTGTCTCTGTGTGTGCTCGAACTTAGCACATAAATATAGTGGCTCTTATTCAGTGAGGCTTTGTGGGACCTCTACTCGATCTATGAAGAGACTGCGCGCTATCTCAGTCTTCGCCAAGATCCACCTCATAAGTCAGAGTATTTAATTTTTTTTAAATGATTTTTATTTGAACACTTAACTTAGCGGTAACTAATTAAGCCATATGTTGCATTAGAAAAAACCAGCCTCGCTTCGCAAAGACAAATTCACAAACTGAGATTCATATAACAGGAATCCGAAAAACTTAAAACAGAAGTCCAAAGACCTGAACTCGGTCACTTTTCAAGCCACCTTTGAACTGTTGTATGTTTTTAAAAACCTGTCTCAACTGTGGCGACCTTCCCTTATGTGTATTTACTTCCAGATAACTGCTGTAATTTTTGATCAGGGACACTACACTTGAAAAATTATAACTTCAGCACCAGCTTCCAATATATTCTTTTGTACTATAGTGGGTTATATGATACATTCATATATACAAGAAAAATACGAAAAAGTAAAAAACGCAGCATGTGGAGTGGAAGAACAAGAAACTTTACTCGCTACTTAAAATACCTATCTGTAACTGCTTAACAATTATTTTTATGGGTTTTCTTTATTTTCTCACAAATTTTATACTTTTCTTTTACTCCTTTGCCATTTGGTGGTGCCCTTTTGTACTTACATACATACATACGTACAAGGCATAAGTTTTCGTTTTAAACTTGAAACTTTTTAATGCGCTGCCTCAGCATTGACGTCGCGGCGAGTTGGTTGCAGAGCACGCGATGCTCTTCCGTTAGTTTTTAACGTCCTCGTCGTCCTTTCTTTTTTCCCTCTGCTTGCTGCTTTTCTTTTTTCTTTTGCACGATAATTGTTTGTTATTGTGCAGTTAATTTCTTTGCTGTTCTTATTTACCGACTTATTAACGCTCAATTGTCTGCTAACTTTGTTACAAGTGGTCGGCTATGCAATTATTTAAGCCACCGATATTTCGCGCTGGCTATGGATATTCACTTAAAAATAACTTTTTCCTTTTCCTTTTCTTTTTTTTTGTTTTTTGGTATTATATAAAAATTTTTAAATTATTTGAAGGTAGAAACTATTATACTTAGTGTACTGTTTCTGGTAAAGTTATTAATTACATTTGACAAGTAGGGAACTTTATTTTCAGCAAATAGCTACTCAAGCAACTTTTGAAGAGAACTACTTACATAAGTCGTCATCATAAGACTGCTTTTGAGACTCAAGCCTACGATCTTCATCTTGTTATACCGGTTGCAGTATTTATAGAATAAAACTAGTTAAATTTTCCGACGAACAATTTTCTCGACAAATCCTCTAACGACCTCCTAAATGCAATATTATTCGAATTACCCAACAAAACAAAAAGTGTGGAAAGGATTGCTTCATGACTTTTGGCACTCTGTAACATTTTCTCTGTCAATGTCCAGCTTTTAGCCAATTCCACCTTAACTGCCTCGGTTCCGCACACTTCTCATTCATAGAAGGCATTGAGGATCAGGAAATACACAAAATAATAAAACTTACGAAGTCTTGCATTACAAGTTTAATATAACGCCTCCAATGCGATGTTGGCAACACTAAGGATCACATGTGTTCTATGTGAGGGAGCAATGTATCCTCGCCAAACTAACCTAACCTAACTTTAGTCGTTTCTTTCATATAAATATCGTGGTCCTACAGTCTGGTCCTAACAGTGAATGCAGAAATATATACGTAGGGTAAGCCGACCATTACCGAGGGGTTACCACTATTTTTAGAAAACTCAAAAATAGTATTCGAATCTGGCACCCCTTCAATGGCAGGCAAGCACTCAGTTGACTAGGTTATAGCGGCAAGAGGATCTTAGGTTAGATTAGTTTGCAGTGGCTGCTAGTTTTCACTTAGCGCAATTAGACCCCGAAGATTCCATTGTGATACCACGTGGCTCCCAAAACCCCGTCTACTCGAACCATCGTGTGGATTACGCAAGTCTTAGAATTTTCCTGAATGCTTCAGTCTACTCCTTCCTAGTGCTGGGCAATCGCACAGCAAATTTTGTACTGTAATTCGGGCTCCTCTTCGCGCTCACAAATCCTAGAGTAATTTTACTAAAGAGCATTCATTATTTCTGCATGCTTCCCAAGGATTAGTGCAAGCTCGAATCTTCCGAGTGCGAGTAGACTCTTTGTCCGTTTGGCGTTACAGTTAGGCCAGAAGATCCTAATATGGTTGAAACTACTTAGACCATGACACCTGACATTTGCTTCTTTGAAGAACAACTCTCCTTCAGTGTGATGTGGTATAGTGAGCGGCTTACCTAAACCCTTCCATTGAAATTGGAGCGGAAGTGCCCTCTCTAGCAAGTTTGTCTGCCAGCTCGTTTCTCGGTATATTACAATGTCCAGTCCCCCATATGAGGTATATGGCAAACTGCTCAGCCATCTCATTTAGAGATCTGCGACAATTTTCCACAGCTCTGCATTTACATATTTTTAGTGCGGCCTGGCTGCCTGAGAAGATGTAAACGTCAATCGTTCTTAATTTCAAGGACTCAACTGCCTCCTCTATCGCTGCTAATTCCACCTGAAAGACACTGCAGTGATTAGCTCAGCGAAATGAGATTTTTAGCCCCTCTTCGGCTGAATATACTCCCTCTCCCACACTGGCATTAAGCTCAGAGGTGGATAACATTGCTCGGTACCGGATGACACCTGACCCAATAGTCTCTATCTGGAATCACTATTTCATAATTCCTTTTGAACAAGTTTTCCAGTAAGCTATAATCCGACTGTTGATTTGGAATGGTCCTGAGTATGGACCTTACATTCGAGCAACTCCATTAGGCGTATTACCGAACACGCCGCAAATAGCCTCCAGTGATTCGCCTGCGAAACAGGGTCTTAAAATTCCAAAAAAAAGGAAAGCAAAAACGAAGAGCTTAGCGAGGGGTTGTGTCCACAAACTGGTAATGCGCCTAAAAGTATACTACTGGTTAGATTTGTCACCTCATTTTCTTTGCCATATAACTAGAGCTCGGATAATAGTGAAAATCAAACGCCTAAAATTATGCTACGTAATGTTTGTGAGGACATCCAGTGGCAAGTTTAAGGGTGGGGTACCTTCGGGTCTAAGCCCCCCGTTAATACAATTGGATTTTTTGCCTACTAGGATGCCAGAAAAATAAATTATTAAGGTTTTTTATGGGTTGCACGTGAAAAATTGCAAAGAAAGCTGCAATAAATAAATATAATAATAAAGAATAATAATAAATAAAGTATAATAAATAAAGTATAATAAATAAATAATAAATAAATATATAATTATAAAGAATAAAGAAAAAAAATTAAAAATTTGTAGTGACTCACTTAAATTTGAGACAAAATCTTCACACGTGAAGGAAAAACAATTACAGTTTCAAACCAAATATATTTTGAATGAAAATGAGGCAAGTGCATATTAGCAAATGGAATATATAATACAGCTTTTTAATTTGTAGTGGTCTGACTTTAAACATTTGCATATGTTAGATAAAAAAAAATTTGATTTGATCTTTCATATTTTTATGACCATTTCAGTGCTTACATTTTTCGGCATAATTCCATAGCTGTAAAAATGCAAATTATTCTCGTGGTAAAAACGGTTTTGCATTTTTGTTTATGAGTTATTGGAACATTAACTATGTCATAATTTACTTACTTTTTTACTCAAAAAGTTACAAATTTTGCTGAAAAATTGGCGAATTTTCCAGAATTTTGCACAAACTTTTTATGTTTTTTTTTTTGTAACAAATTAAAATGATTAAAACCACATAAGTACCTAAATATATTTTTTTATTCGTAAATAAAATCACTTTCTATTCTTCTATTTCATCACACACCAATGTAAATATGTTTATGTATATGAATTTAAATGAGCTATATCCATAACTTCTACCAAAAATTTTTTTTCAATTTTTCTTCATTAAAAAATGGCCAATAGCTCATTTAAATTCATATAAAATAATTATTAGAATTAAAACGGTCATATAAATACAAACGTAAATATGTTTATTTAAACTGCAAATTTTTGTAACATGATTAAGAACTTTTCTAATGAAATCTTCACCCACCATACCAATATGGAACCCCTTTATATCTAAATTGTAATCCCGCCACTGAAAACAAACAGAATTTACAATACGTAGCATATTTTGAGGCGCTTGATTTCACCTATTTTTCCGAGCTCTACATATAACAAGTGCTCGGATAATAGGTGAAAATCAAACGCCTAAAATTATGCTACGTAATGTTTGTGAGCATATCCAGTGGCAAGTTTAAGGGCGGGTTTTTTGCTTACTAGGATGCCATAAAAATAAATTATTAAGGCTTTATATGGGTTGCACGTTGAAAATTGCAAAGAAAGCTACAATAAATAAATATAATAATAAAGAATAATAATAAATAAAGCATAATAAATAAATAATAAATAAATATATAATTATAAAGAATTAAGCAAAAATTAAAAATTTGTCGTGACCGCTTAAATTTGAGACAAAATCTTCGCACTTGAAGGAAAAACAATTACAGTTTCAAACCAAATATATTTTGAATGAAAATGAGGCAAGTGCATATTAGCAAATGGAATATATAATACAGCTTTTTAATTTGTAGTGATCTGACTTTAAATATTTGCATATGTATTTTAGGTGAAAAAACTTGATTCGAACTTTCCTATTTTTTCTTATGACCTTTCAGTGTTTATATTTTTCCAATTGGCTACTCGGCATAATTCCATATCTGTAAAAAAGCAAATTTCTCCCATGGTAAAAACGGTTTTGCATTTTTGTTTATGAGTTATTGGAACATTAACTATGCCATAATTCACTTACTTTTCCCAACTTTTTTTTTACTTCATTACAGCTAGTTTTGTTTTGCTTTCCAAAAGCTTGACGATGTAAAAAAATATAATATACAAAATTGAAATAAATTTTATTTTTTTTTTCTAAACGCAAGACGTACGAGTGTTCTTCATACTTTTTTTCAGTAAAAATGTCAAAGAAACTAAATCCCTCTTTGGCTTTATTTCATCACACACCACAGTATGTTTATTCAAACTGCAAATTTGTGTAACTGATTAAGAACTTTTCTAATAAAATCTTCAGCCACCATACCAATATTTCACCCCTTTATATTTAAATTGTAATCCCGCCACTGAAAAAAAAAAACAAAATTTACAAAATGTAGCATTTTTTAGGCGCTTGATTTCACCTATTTTTCCGAGCTCTACATAATATAACACAGCAGAATAACTTACATTCGATTTAACTTGAAACCAGAGATGCTTAACGAACGAACGGATTCTATTTCGTTTTGTTAATTCACAATGCTAAATTATCAAAATGGTTTTGTTTCGTTAATTCGCAACGCTAAATTATCAAAACCATTTCGTTTCGATAATTCACAAAACTAAATTATCAAAATGCAACCGGTAACGTTGAAACGAAGTAAATCAACAAAAAGATTGCCTGCACGAGGCGCATACATACACAGCTGTCACTCAAATCGTAGCAGTTCGTGTGCATATTCATATATGTATGTACATGTGTATGCGAGTACTCGGCCGATTGTTCGCGACGGCATAACGAGCGCACTAAGCATTTCAACGTTATAAATTTGGTTATGATAACGCTAATCAACGAAATGAAATCATTTTGATAATTTCTTTGCGCTAATCAACGAAATGGTATTATTTCGATAATTTCATTATCGTTATTTTGCGACTATAAATTATTTTGATAATTGTGTAAACGGTAAAAACCTGAATAGTTTCAACGGAAACGATTGCTTTTTTCGGTAAACGATAATATTAACGTTACGATGCATCTTTGCTTGAAACGAAGCTTCAAGTGTTTGTTTTTAATTAATTTGAAGTCATCGTACATATTATGTAAGTACTGGGGAAATATTGAAATGTATGTATATATGCGAAGTGTCTCATTATTAGCACAAACAGCTAGATAATTTCATATCATAACCTCCCTGCAGCGAAATCAACTAGTTGTAAACTAATTGACAACTAGTTGGCCATACAGCTCAACTAGTCAGCCATCTATCTTTTTTCCATATTAGCAACTGGTATTTTTAACACGGTGATGACCTAGGAAATGGCAATTGTCAGTATCCACACCAGAGTCATACCACTTGACTGACTAGTCAGTATCCACACCAGCATCATACCAATTTGCTGACTAGTCAGTGTAGAGGTCAGAACTATACCAGTTGACTGACTAGTATTACATGCTACTCCAATGAAAATAAAAATTGCAAAATAAAGTTTCTAATACATTTATTTAGTTATTAGAGTATGATATTTAAATTAAAGAATTCAGGCACATTAGATTGTGATCTTGCATATTAAATATTTAGGAAAATCAACATTAACATTGTGAATAAGTAACACGTTGACCATTCTAAGCTTGACATTTATATTGATGATTTTCTGACTTTATACAAACATATCATGTACTTTTTTCTATGGATGAAGTAGTATCTAATATACTGGGCTATATTAACATCTCAAACTGTGTTATATTTGTGGCATTCACCAGATTTAATGATCTAACAATTTCCAACCAACTAAATCTACAACGGGCCTACTACGCAGGGTTCGAATACTACAACAACAATAAAGAAGTTGTTTTACTTTTACTGCATACGTGTTGATTGCAACCTCCAGAAGCCCCGGATACATTCGTTTTTAATTTAAAACCCTTTTTCTTGGCAAAACTTCTTGTTTCATAACTAATCCCAATTTGGCCCCTATGAATCTAGTTGGGCAACTCCCATAATTTATCTAGTCAGTTAACTGGTAGGTTGGCTGACTAGTTTGGACTTTCGCTGCAGGGCTGCTGTGAGTCAACTGACGAACAATTATATATGTAAGCCTATCACTAGGACGTGGTCATGCAAATTGAAACACATACATATACATACATACATGCACATGCCTACAAACCTCCATTCTAAATTGGAAATTCAGTCACACGGAGTTGTTGTGTTTGTCAGTCTGTGTATATCAAAACAAAACAAGTCTAGTAGTCTAAATGACCAAATGGTCATATCGTCGGCCTCCTGCCAGAACCACGAATGTGCTAAAATGAAAATGTTGGGAAATCGAGTTTTTAAGTTTATTCTTCTCGCAAAATTTGAAAAATTTGTTTCTAATATAAAAGTTTATCTGCAAATTAGAACCTTGTTTAGCTCGATGCCCTGATATAGTTTTTATGCTTCTATTCCTTCTAATCTTCGAGATTTGCCACATTCGTGTTTCTGGCCCAACGGAAACCAAAAAATTTCTTGAAAATAAATTTCCAAAAGTAAGTAAACCAAATACATTCAATTCAAATTCATATTTTATTTGTGGAACTATTCCTAATCTTCAAAATCAGAGTGCTCTGAAAGATCAGGCACAGGTAGAGCATCGCGAACTCCGCTGTTAGCCTTCAAATTTTTATAAAAATTGTGGTATTCCTTTGGAATCGCAAAGGTTTCGCACATTTTATTTAAATCTTTTGCTTCCACGTCAGCGATAGGTAATGTCTCCGAATAAACGGGCGTGGGTATTATTGCGGAGGGCCACCAATATTCAATGGCAAATAAGCTACTAAAAATTTTGTTTCAGAATAATTTCTTTTTTGTAAAAAATGTTGTAGAGTTAATCTTCTATATACCGTCGTACCATATGAAAACTAGCACACGATTTTTTGTGGTTGAGGAATACAAGCACTTTAATCTTTTGGTTGACGAAAGGTAAAAATTTTATTTAAACAGCAACAATTTTAATGCATAAACAATATATAATTAGTCAAATGTGCTACTTTTCGTACAGAATTGTTTAATTGCCAGTTTCGTAAGAAATTTTAAATGTGTTTTCGTATGGTACGACGATATGCACCTCGACCAGCAAATATTTCGAAAGGGCAGTTTCTCCTTCGTTGAAATAAATGCAGTTTAAAAAAGCGTCGTTTAGTTGCGTATGAACTTGAAATGGTTTTGGAGAGTTACATGCCCCTCTGATGATTTGCGTTGTACAGCACCATTTTGTATGGTATATACCGCCAGTTTTCGAAGGTAAATATTTGCCCACAAGGTCCTTTTGGCGTATTTAGCACTGATTGCTAATCAAAAATTAGTTTACGGAATAGCTTTATATTCATCGCGCAATCGGCGAGTTAATATTTTCCGTTCAAGGTGCATTTCATGATTGCCTTTTTGCCACTATTTTTATAACAATTTGAAGATTAGAAGCGATGTTAGGAAGAGCATAGTCCTGAGCCTAACTTTTCAGAAGACTCGGATTTTGAAGATTAGAAATAGTTCCACAAATAAAATATGAATATGAATTGAATGTGTTTGTTTTACTTACTTTGGAAATTTATTTTCAAAGAATTATTTTGATTTTTGTTGGGCCAGAAACACGAATGTGCCCCATATATTTTTGGAAATTTACTTTCAACGATTTTCTTACATTTTTTGTTAGGCCAGAAACACGAATGTGCCCCATATATTTTTTGAAATTTATTTTCAAAGAATTTTTTAAATTTTTGTTCGACCAGAAACACGAATGTGCCCCATATATTTTTTGAAATTTATGTATTTTCAAGGAATTTTTAACATATTTTGTTGGGCCACAAACACAAATTGCCACATTCGTTTTTCTGGCTCAACTTTTTATAACTGATCTACAAATTCGTGTTACTGGCATTGAAAATTTTAGTGGCTTCCAGTGCACAAAGGTACTGGGGGTTTTACTAAAATGTAGAGCATGCACAGATTGATCAGGAAAACCGCTTAACTCAAAATTGGAAAAATCGCACATTCGTGGTTCTGGCAGGGGGCCGACGATATATACGTCCATATTTATGAAAATTTGCATACACGCAGTCACGCCTACATACCTAGATTTACATCTGTAAAATAACTTTTCAAAAGCAACAAACACGTAGGCCAGCAAAAGCGTTGCCAGCATTGAGCGTTGACAGCTTGAGTTGTCGTTGCCGCCGCCGCTTTGCATGCCAACGAAATTCTTTTTTTTTTTTTGGTTTATTAGTTGTTTGATTTGCCTTTACTGATGTTGTTGTTTTTCTTGCTATTGCTATTGTGGTAGCTCTTTTTGTTGTTTTCGCCGTTGTTAATTACATGCGATAATAATCGACTTCCGTTTTTATGTTGCTTTCAAAATGCCGAGAATTGTTTCAAACAAACATACGCACGCCAAATAGTTGACCATGTAATATGTTGCATATTCTTAGGCGTTTTAGTATGTAGATTTCTTTTCCTCTCTGCTAGCCAAGCAAGTAGGCTGGTTTAATGCTTGTAAGTACACAATTTTTGTTTTAGTTTCTGTAGTGTGTTAAATATATTTGGTCTTTGATTTACGGGCATTTAATGTAGTGCAAGTGGTGGACGTGGAATTCTGTAAGTGAAAAATATGAAATCGCTGAGCAAAAAAAGTAATAAACTGTTGTTGTGTTTTAGATGTTGCAGACAAAAAAAAACACATTTTGTAAGAAGGGCGAATATGATGCTATGTATGTGTGCATATATCTTATTATCATACACATAGTTATCTCATAACATCCCAGCAGTATTCGAGGTAAGGAGTTGCATATTCAGTAGAATATTCAGTATGAAAAATACCCTGAAACTGAGTTCAAAAATCATTGCCTGAAAAAATAACTGAACACGCAGTGAAGACATCAGCTGTACTGAAATATATGCTATGCAAGTTCTCCCTGCGTATTCAGGCCTTTTTTAATACAGAAACTCTGTCTTCTCGTCGGAAGGTTTTAGGTAGTTGATTTTCAACGCCGCCTCTATATAAAAACGAAAGCGAAAGCTCAGATTTTAAAACTATATCTCTACTGAATATTAAGTAGGAAATATGTGCTGTTTTCCAGCTGATCGTTACTGCTTGGTTATTTTATGAATACCGTCAAAATTTCGTAGCTCCAAACCGGACTCTATTTGTGTCTGAAACTACGTTTTTATTGCTTTAAAAGTCTGATTTATGTCTACTTTTAGTCGTATGTGCACATAAATACATGGAAGCATGAAGTTATTTGCATGACCAACGCTATAATACAGTAATGTATTTTCTTTTTAATTCTAGCTACACTAACTGTCGGAAAAAATCCACTCATGACCATTAATTCTCAATAATGTGTTACGAGAATTATTTTTTGTTTTTCAAATCCGATTTCGTGTTGTGCAATCTTGAAGCACTACACCTCCAGTAGTTGCTTTAATACCAGTTTGAAAAAGTGGCAACACTAATGAGTTATAAATATAAAGTTGTGGTAGGTTACAGTGGCCGCTACTGCATACACTGAGGCACACGAAGATGCTATTGTGATACCACGAGGATCGTCATTTCGAAAAATGATGGACAGAGAAAAGTGGAAGCTAACGGTACTAAGAATCCTGCCCTCTAGCAGTATTCAGCATTTGCCAGACAATGACTTAGATGCTTCGGGTCATTGAAATATTTGCATCACATATTGAAACCTGCATTCCAGGCAAAGTATAAATGCCTCGAAGTTGCTATTGGTCATAGCAATTGTTGGTATATTTTTTTTTTTAGTAGGGGGAAGCATCGAAAGCTAAAGTGTGAGACTTTAACACGCTAAACTGAACCTAAGAACCCCCGAAACCAATTCTACTGAACCACCGGATAAGCACTACTTCGTAGAAAAGCGGCTAAGGCCTTACGTCTTCAGACAGCAACATATAAAGCAATCGGCCGGCCGGTCCTCAATTATGCATCGCCAATATGGTCGCCGGGGACTTCAAGAACACAATGGCAGAAACTCCAGGCCTGCCAAAACTCTGCCCTCAGAACTGCCACAGGCAATCTCCATGGCGCCGGAACACCATCTACACAATGAGGCTAATATACTCCCGGTCTTAGAACACAACACCATGCTTAGCAAGCAGTTCTTGCTGGGATGCCACCGCAGGGGCCATCCTAACAGCCACCTGCTAGAACCGGAACCGCCTCCCCGGCACATCAGGAGACATCTTCTCGACCTCACCCCAGAAGTTGAAAAATACATAAAACAACCATTAGACCCAACGGCTTACAGGCAGGCATTAAAGGAGATACACACCGACACCATCACCACATTCGTTTCAGTCCGTCCGTCATACAGAATATTGAGAGCAACCACCCCCCCTAGCAGAAGAAGAATTGGAGCTGCCGAGAGAAACACGCGTCACCCTAGCGCAACTACGATCAGGCTTTTGCAGCCGCCTGAACTCATATAGGGCCAGAATCGATCCCGAAATACCTAATACATGTCCGGCATGTGGAGAGACGCCGCATGATACACAGCATCTCTTCTCATGTCCACTCAAACCTACTCACTTAACCCCCCTGTCCCTATGGACTAGCCCAAAAAATGCTGCCTCATTCCTGGGCCTCCCGTTAAGTGAGCTTGACGACAATCTATGAGCCTATCATGCCGACTAAACAGGGCTTAATACTGCTATAACAACAACAATAACAACTAACGCCTACCTCCTCCGAACAGCTCAGTTGGGATAATATTGATGCAAATGCGTCGGTAACTGCTGAAGAGGACTTACACATAAGTGCAGTCAAATTTCCCATTCGAAACTACAGTTACTACCCCACATAGAATTATATGAAATTATTGATCATATTTTGGTCTTTTTCGAGAGTCTTTTGTCGGTAAAAAATGGTACCCTCCGTCCGACTCTACTTGGGGAGTCATTTTCTAGCCTTATTTTAATCGTATTTTCATCATTTTCGAGTCCCTTTCGATTTAGTTTTTTAATTTATAAATTTTTGATTGATTTCTGATCGATTATGAATCTTTTTGGGGTCATTGTTCTTCATTTTGCTGATAATTTTCCATTTGCTTTCCAATCTTTTTTGGGTAATTTTTCAATCGTTTTTCTGATCATTTTCGAATCTTTTTTGGGGCGTTTTTCAGTAAATTTATGATAATTTTCTACTCATTTTACAACCGCATTTCTCTCCTATCTTCTATCCTCTTACATATATTACCTTTAGTCTTACCATTACAAATATCGCAAAAAGAACTTCCATGGTCACCCTCAGTCTACATTTTGGTTGATACTTCCTTTCAGAATTCATATACGCATTTTGGTACTCTCATATACGACAACATGGAAGACATACATCCATAAATATGTTCCTGTTCTATAACATTCGCAACCATTAATATCGAAAACTAATATAAAATTTTCTGAAATTTGTTTGGAAAATTATAGCTTTATGTACTAGGCTGGCTAAAGAATCTCTTGTTCTAAGAAAGTAAAGTAAACGATCACATTTCGATCTTTATCATGATCAATTTTTTATAAATTCTGTTTTTAATAATCAAAGAATTGGTACAGTCAGTTTTCATAAAACAATCTTCCAAATTCTATGTGGGATACTTAGTAGAGAAAATTGCTACGGAGTCTAAAATTTTAGATACTGCAGAAAGTTCAGTTTTAAGTTCTTAAAGAATTTTTTCAATTTCTGCTTCACTCACTGATGCGTCACAATTGCGTTTCGGATTGTTAGACTAAATACTGCATTTTTTAACCACATCACTATGTCTATTTCAAAGCATATGCCTTAACTCTCAAATGTATCCATCTCTTCGAAACGCCTCTTACACAGGTGGTAGGTTCGCATGACAAAACGCATAAAAGTAGGCTACGTAAGAAATTATTTCAAAAAATGGCGTGCTTTAACTATTTTTTGTATTTATTCTTTCACTTTAAACGTATTCGTGTTCGTATGCAAGTGCGTATAATTATGCGCTGGCGATGCGTAAGCGTGGTTATGTGTAAGCGTCTGTGTGACGAAATCATAGACTTGAACTCCTTTACGTATTCAAGCAATTCAATGCATGCAACTATTTAAATGCATATACATATAGATATGAAAACATAGGCTAATAATATACCAATTAAATAAAGCACACAAAATTATAATATCGATTTTTGTTTGTTCTTTTCAACATTTCCCGTTTTCAGCTAATTTAAAGTGTCACAATATTAAAGTAACACTTTAATGAAACAATATGACATTTTAGAGGTAGGTACATACATGTACGTGACATCCATCGGCAACACTTAAGCCGCTTAATCATTTAAGTATTTGATTTTATGCACTTACAGGTACATATGGCCGCTGTGGTGCAGTGGGTAGAGTGCTCGCCTGCTATGCCAGAGGTCCCAGGTTCAAACCCCGGTCCGAGCAAAACACCAAAAAAATTTTCTTTAGTAAAAATCCAATTATTGGGCTTTTTAAGAGCAGCGGTCACCTCTCGGCAGTGGGCGGCATACCCTCCGAGTGTATTTCTGCCATGAAAAAGCTTCTCACAAAAAATGCATTCGCCGTTCGGAGCCGGCATAAAACTGTAGGTCCACCCAATTAGTAGGAAAACAAAAAGGGGCACACCTCGAATTGGGAGAGAAGCTCGTCCATAAAACTCGTTAGAGGTATAATAGCGCCATTGTATTATTATTATTTTGTGTTTGATGTGTGTGTTTCGGCTGTTTGTTTGAAATTAGTAAATTAGTTTTCTCTACTAGTTACATATTACTAAGACGTAATTAATAATGCATAATTATATTTATGCGCTTTAATGTAATTTGTTGCTTTGGTACTTGCAAAGTAGCAGTGAATGATGAAAGTTACATGATTGCAGAGCTGCTAAGTATTGTTTAAGCTATGCTAAAGAATCACTGGAGAAATTTACTTGTGTCATGAGTTTGACACCTATAAGTTATGGTTGTAACCCATTACCCCTGGGTCATCATTCTCGAAAAAAGGCGAAACATATAAAAAAAAGCATATACATATAAAATTTGTAGCATATTTCAGAGCGCCAAAATTGGTTCCTACATATGTATGTATTTCCTCCTGTAAACTTTTACGTCTTGATTGCAGCATAATACTAGTAAAAATTTTCCAGCGAACATTTTTCTAGCATATTTTAACCCTTTAGCGACCACTTAAATAGTATTTCATATTTTCTTTTTTTTAACTAGTTGTGCTCGTTAAATATACAATAAATAGTAAATTTCAAAATTTATTTTACCAATAATTACCACTTAAACATTGTATTTGTGTCTTAATCGAAACCCTTTTCTTATCCACGTTCTAAAAAGGTCTTATTACGCTGTGCAACAGCACTTAAACCCCCAAACCGTTTTACATCATTTGGGAAAATTTTTTTATATCCATTTTAAATTTGCGAAATTCTTCTGAGTGATTTTTAAATAAATCAAAAACAAAGTAAACAAAAAAAAATTTCACTCCTTTATGACTCTAGTTACAAAGATGTCACGTTACAAATTCCCAAAGGGTGTTCCAGAAATATCTTTGTTAAAAAGTAGGCGTGGTCATAAACCGATTTCAATAAATTTTTTCGTGTCTATTAACACAAGATATAAAAGTGTATAAACCAAGTTTCGTCATAATATCTCAATTATTTGTCGAGTTATAGGCTAAGAAATCTCGTATATTCCTGTTTCTAAAAAGAGGCGGTGCCACGCCCATTTTCCAAAATTTTTGTGGTTTTTGTTTTATGTCAGCAGTTGGACTCCTGCTATAAAATTTCAATGATATATCTTTATATTTGACAGAGATATCGCTTAAAATGTTTTTATTAGGCCACTTTATAATACCCATATTTAAAAGTGGGCGTGGTCGTCAACCGATTTCGCTAAAATTTTTAACATGTATTACCACAAGTAATAAAAGTGTACACACCAAGTTTCGTCATTATATATCAATTATTTGTCGAGTTATGGGCTCAGAAATCTCGTATATTCCAGCTGCTAAAAAGAGGCGGGGCCACGCCCATTTTCCAAAATTTTTACGGTTTTTGTCTTATGTTCGTAGTTAGACTCCTGCCATAAAATTTTAATGATATATCTTTATATTTGACAGAGATATCGCTTAAAATGTTTTTATTAGGTCACTTTATAAGACCCATATATAAAAGTGGGCGTGGTCGTCAACCGATTTTGGAAATTTTTCGTCCAAACATTTGCCTAAGTACATATATCACGCGTACTAAATTTCATTGATATATCTTCAATGGTTTCTGAGTTATGACTCATAAAACTTTCAATATTTGCCCCTTAATAAGTGGGCGTGGCACCGCCCATTTTCCTAAATTTTTGTGCTTTTTGTTTTATGTACATAGCTGGACTCATGCCACAATTTCAGTGATAGATCTTTATATTTGACAGAGATATCGCTTAAAATGTTTTTATTAGGCCCCTTTATAGTTCCCATATATAAAAGTGGGCGTGGCCGTCAACCGATTTTGGCAATTTTCCGTCAAAACATTTGTTTAAGTAAGTAAATCCCGTATACCAAATTTCATCGATATATCTTCAACAGTTTTTGAGTTATGACTCATAAAGCTTTCAATGTTTGCTCCTTAATAAGTGGGCGTGGCACCGCCCATTTTCCAAAATTCCATCAAATTTCTTCTTAGGGGCCTGAGCTCAACACGTGGGTAAAATTTCATCACTCTAGCTATATTAGTGGCTGAGATACCAGATTTCCGATTTTTTCTATATAGGAAAAGTGGGCGTGGTCATGGTCCGATTTCGCCCATTTTCAATACCAACCGTCCCAGTGTCGATACCAACTTGCATTTCAAATTTCATCAAAATATCTCAATTTTTGCGCGAGTTAGAGTGTTTACAGACGGACGGACGGACAGACGGACAGACGGACGGACGGACGGACGGACGGACGGACGGACATGGCTCAATCGATTTCTCTTTTCACCCTGATAATTTTGATATATATAAGTCTATATCTATCTCGATTATTTCATTCTGTTACAATCCACCGTTATGTGATTAAAACTATAATACTCTGTGTACTAGTACAGCTGAGTATAAAAATTGTGCAAGATTTAATTTCGTAGACGCCTCCACGAAGAGGTTATTTTAACCCTATTTTTTAGATAGTCCAAGAAATAGTATTTTGAAGCTCGCTAGAAGGTTAAAATGTTCTAGAAGTTTATTCGCCATAAAATTTCACTAGGGGTCTTCTCAAACAAAAACTTTGTACAAGGAACCTAAAAGACCACAGGTGAACAATTTCCTAGAACATATTAACCTCTTATTGAGTTACTTAACTTTATTATTAATGGACTGTCATAAAAATGTATCAGAAAGAACCTTTTATGTGGAAGCTAATGGAAAAAAAATATCATACAAAGTCAATTTCCGTAAATATTTTTTTCCGGGTTTGGAGCTTTTTGCACGAAAATATTAGTGAAAGGTTGGCTTATCTTTTCCTTCGATGCATATTGTGGCTTTTTCACGGAGACTTTATAAAAAAGAAAAACAAGAAAATATGATTCGTAAAAATTTATTATTTTTATTTAAGTGAAATTTGAATTTGTATCCCTTTTCAATTTCATATTCTAAAAAGCTTTGATCACTTATCACAAGTAGCCAACATTTAGCAGCTCTGTCCGTGCAAGTCAGCTTTTGTTATTTATTATTTAAACATCCACATACACGCATATGTTCATATATGTAGGTATATACATATATATATATTCCTCAATTTAAAGTCAATGTAAATTTATATTACTTCCCCTGACCCTACGGCTTCCATATTATTTCATACAAAAAGCGTTTAGTTATTAATGGCTACTTTTAATTTCTCATTTACACTGTCGTCGCCCTTCTCTATTCACTCTGGCTCCTAGACTGCTTTGTCTCTAATTCCCCTAGTGTCCTTTCTCTCTTTTATAAATTCCCATACTTTTGCAACTAAATTGAGTTACTTATATTGTTATATTAATTTTCCCAGAGCAATTTTCCAATATAAAATTAATTTTGAATATCAATTCAGTCAGTGTAGCTGTCAATGTTCTTCCAAGCATACATACAGGCATACATACAACCATTTAAAGAAAATCCCTATTACATGTACATACCTAGTTGATTGAAAATTATTAGCTTCTTGGCAAATGGCTTCCTTTTAAAGCTCTGCACATTCAATATTCAAAATTATTATTAAATTTTCTATTATTGATTTGCTTTGCCTTGGCTGACTTACTTACTGTACCATGGACACAATGAAGTTTTCAATTCAATGTCCTTAATATGTTTATGTCTGCTTATTCTACATAAGTGAATACTGTTATTTAGAATATGCGTTGTACTTACTTACAAGTAGCTAGTTTCTTGCCTCATCTGTAAAAGGCATGCCAGTGTTTTATAGCTTCGTTAGTAGCCAATGAGTAGTGAATTTAATTTTACGACCATAATACATATTCATTATTTGTGGTAAATTAGTACATAAATAGAATATATTAAAATTTTAAACTTAAAGATGTTCTACACCATTTCCTGGTGGATTGTAGAAGCATCAACTGGACTTTAGAAAGAGTCAATTGGAGTTTGGAAAATTGGTATTGTATTTCTAATCTACATTTCTAAAATCCATCTGGAAATGGTGTAGATTTTCAGAATATTTTTTTTATAAATTAAGTATCTGCAGTAAATCAGAGAATTGGCTTATTTTGCTAATATACAAACGACGAGTATATGTGTTCCACATCAAACTTCTATATATGTATGGTATATTGTCGCTAATGAAATAATGTAGATAGCAAATTGTGGTCTTTTAATTCTCACACATAAAGAAAGTGAATATAGTCAAACCTTTTAAGTGTTTTGCTTCATTTGGTCATTTTTATTAACATTTTATATTCGCGAAATGACGTCTGAATAATTGTTAATTAATTTAAAAAGGTTAAAATATATATCGTATAGAAATATGTTGTTAATAAACTTATATATAGTAAAAATTGCACGAGCTTTTACTTCGTAGATTACTTTAACCCTCTAACAACTCCACGACGGGGTCGTTTTGATCACTTAGATAGTCTGCGAAAAGTAGTAGTTAGAAAGTCGATAGAGGGTTAAAAAGTTCCAGAAAATTATTTGCCATAAAATTTCACTAGGGGTCTTCTCAGAAAAAACCTTTGTACAAGGAAGGTAAAAGACAATGGAAAGCAAAAAAGAAATATTGTTTAGAACAGGGCTGCTCACCTCATAGGCACTCAAAGCACAATTGTTTTTGTTTTGTACCGAATCATAGGCACAGATACATATTTTCACTTCAAATATGAAAATAAAATTTTCTTTGCACTGCCATAAGCACTGAGATATAAAAAAAATTTTATATGTATGTGCCTATGATTCATATTGAATGTGCAGAGCAAAGGCACTTTGTATAGGAGCTCGAGCACTGCCGTAAGAAATCGAAATTTACAATAACAAATGTGTAATGAAAAAAAAATTCAAAAAATGAAAGCACTGTAAAAAATTAATATTCAAAAAATGTTCATATAAAAAATAAAAAAATTTGTATGTATTTGATACTACCATTTGAAAATAAATTCTAAAATAATATTTTATTGGAATTGATAAAAGAATTTAAATGAGCAAAAAAATTTTTCAGTGCACATACAAAATTTGTAGATGTATTGAGTTTTGTACTTTCAATACGAGAGCGTTGAGCAGCCCTGGTTTAGAACATAGTTGCCCAAGCCCTATACTCGCATACACATTTTGTTTTTGTAGTGCTCGTAGGTATTGAACTTCACTCGCCTATACACTTTCATAAGAAATTTGTGTATATGGCGAGCATAGGCGAGCATAGGAAAACAAAATTTGTATACTCCCGAAACATTTCTATGGAAACACAAAAACAATTTTTTATTTTGATTTGAACAGGTCCAACCCAGTAATGAAAAAATGAAATGTGGAATATATACGTATATACATATGTATATTAATTTGATTCGTTCATATTTTCGAGAATGTTATCTATGTCTATTTCAACATTTGTGGTTGATAGTTGCAAAACTGACTCGAGGTGTTTGTCTGAGATCCGGTTTCTGTGTTTTGATTTTACAATTTTTAATTTTGAAAATACACTTTCACATTTATACGTACTAAAAACATTGACGAAAGTTTTAAAATAAACGCTCGGAGGCAAAGATATTTAACTTTGTCACACTAATAATTAATTAATTATTTATTTATATATTTTGAAAAATTTAGAGGAGGGCATTGAAAATTAATTAATAAATTCAGTAATAGTAGCCAAAATCCATAAATCTCGTATTAAAGATATTTTTTAAGCTTTCTAAAAACAATCCACTTATCAATATTAATTAATTATTTATTTATAAATATTAATATTAATTTTATTAATTAACAAGTAAGGAAGCCTAAGTTCGAGTGCAATCGAACATTAGATACTCAGCTGTATGCTTTCATTGTTTGTTTGCGTTTGTTCGATATAGGGTGTATTTTATATGAAACGAGTGCTGCATAAACAGGGCGCAGCCACGCCCATTTTCAAAATTTATATCAATCATCCAAATAAGCATACAAATATTATTGTTAGTGCAAAATTTCATCCCTCTATGACTTTTAGTTACAAAGACTTCACGTTACAAATTCCAAAAGGGTGTTCCAGAAATATCTTTGTTAAAAAGTAGGCGTGGTCATAAACCGATTTCAATACATTTTTGCGTGTCTATTAACACATGTTATAAAAGTGTATAAACCAAGTTTCGTCATAATATCTCAATTATTTGTCGAGTTAAAGGCTAAGAAATCTCATATATCCCTTTGTCTAAAAAGAGGCGGTGCCACGCCCATTTTCCAAACTTTTTTATTTTTTGTTTCCGGTCTATTGTAAAACTCATGTCACAAAATTTCAATGAATTATCTTTATATTTCACATAGATATCGCTTAAAATGGTTTTATTAGGTCACTTTATAATACACATATATAAAAGTGGGCGCGGTCGTCAACCGATTTTGGTAATTTTTCGTCCACACATTTGGCTAAGTAAATATATCACGCGTACCAGATTTCATCGATATATCTTTAACGGTTTCTGAGTTATGGCTTATTAAACTTTCAATATTCGCTCCTTAATAAGTGGGCGTGGCACCGCCCATTTTCCAAAATTTTTGTAGTTTTTGTTTTATGTCCATAGTTGGACTCCTGCCACAAAATCTCAGTGATTGATCTTTATATTTGACAGAGATATCGCTTAAAATGTTTTTATTAGGCCCCCTTATATTTCCTATATATAAAAGTGGGCGTGGCCGTCAACCGATTTTGATAATTTTTCGCCAAAACATTTGACTAAGTAATTATATTACGCGTACCGAATTTCATCGATATATCTTCAACGGTTTCTGAGTTATGACTCATAAAACTTTCAATGTCTGCCCCTTAATAAGTGGGCGTGGCACCGCCCATATTCCAAAATTTTTGTGTTTTTTGTTTTATGTCCATAGTTGGACTCATGCGACAAAATTTCAATGATAGATCTTTATATTTGACAGAGATATCGCTTAAAATGGTTTTATTAGGTCACTTTATAATACACATATATAAAAGTGGGCGTGGCCGTAAACCGATTTTGATAATTTTTCGTCAAAACATTTGTCTATGTAAGCAAATTACGCGTACCAAATTTCATCGATATATCTTCAACGGTTTCTGAGTTATGACATATAAAACTTTCAATGTTTGACCCTTAATAAGTGGGCGTGGCACCGCCCATTTTCCAAAACTTCATCAAATTTCTTCATAAGGGCCCGAGCTCAATACGTGGGTAAAATTTTAAAACTCTAGCTATATTAGTGGCTGAGATACCAAATTTCCGATTTTTTCTATATAGGAAAAGTGGGCGTGGTCATGGTCCGATTTCGCCCATTTTCAATACCAACCGTCCCAGTCTCGATACCAACTTGCGTTCCAAATTTCATCAAAATATCTCAATTTTTGCGCGAGTTAGAGTGTTTACAGACGGACGGACGGACGGACGGACGGACAGACGGACGGACGGACGGACGGACGGACGGACGGACGGACGGACATGGCTCAATCGATTTCTCTTTTCACCCTGATCATTTTGATATATATAAGTCTATATCTATCTCGATTATTTCATTCTGTTACAATCCACCGTTATGTGATTAAAACTATAATACTCTGTGTACTAGTACAGCTGAGTATAAAAATGTATACATATGTTTGTGTCCTAATTTTTTTACTGGGTTATCGAGATATCAATGAAGTTGTAGAAAACTACAAAAACAAACATATAGAAAAAAAAAAATTTTTTTCTTTAAATTATGATATTGCTCGCCCGTAAGAAATGTTTGGGCATCATTGGTTTAGAACAGGGCTGCTCAACGCTCTCGTATTGAAAGTACAAATCTCAATACATCTACAAATTTTGTATATGCACTGAAAAATTTTTTTTCTCATTTAAATTTTTTTATCAATTGCAATAAAATATTATTTTAGAATTTAGTTTCAAATGGTAGTATCACATACATACAAATTTTTTTAATTTTTTATATGAAAATTTTTTGAATACAAATTTTTTACAGTGCTTTCATTTTTCGAATTTTTTTCTCATTACACATTTGTTATTGTAAATTTCGATTTCTTACGGCAGTGCTCGAGCTCCTATACAAAGTGCTTTTGCTCTGCACATTCAATATGAATCATAGGCACATACATATAAATTTTTTTTGATATCTGAGTGCTTATGGGATTGCACAGAAAATTTTATTTTCATATTTCAAGTGCAAATATGTATCTGTGCCTATGATTCGGAACAAAACAAAAACAATTGTGGTTTGAGTGCCTATGAGGTGAGCAGCCCTGGTTTAGAATATGTAAGAAAATCTAACCCAGTTGGAAAGTATGTCGAGTATTCCAAAAAAAAACTGTGATTTCATCTAAACTCTCTGTTGTGTGGCTGCGAACTTATTAAGAAATCGGATACACTCTGGAATGCAACCCACGGTAAGCGAAGAGTTCAGGTTTTATTTGGTTTTGCTTTTTACAGAGACGACAACAATTCACAGATTTGTTTTTGAAAAAACAAAAAAAAAAATAAACGGAAGTATAAAAGCATCACTAAAGTCCAATATAATATTGAATGTCCGACTATATGATGACATTGGATATAAGAATGGAACAGGGACAACACTATACGGCAAGCAATGAAATGGAAGATGGTGCCACAATGAGAGGTGCCGCGGAAAACAAGCGGTAGTGAAGTTACATATTTGTAGTTGGAAACCGTATGGAGAGAGGATGAAGAAAAAAAAATTAAAGCGTGAATAACGGGTGTTCATGAATATTGATGTGTAAACTGTTTCGAAATCGGATATTTATTCCCTTTTCCTTATTCCTTTTTTCCTGGTTTTCTATGGATTAAAAGGCAAATATCGTTTTTGTAATTTTTTGTTGTCATTGTGACTGCTACTATTTTGTTGTTTTTGTTTGTTTTGGTTTTTGGTTTTTGACTTTTGATTTTTATGTTGTTTTGTTTTGTATTGCTCAGAAACATGCAAGATCATCCGGGTCCTCCTTTTGACCCATATCTGGAGACCCGGCCTAGGGGTCACAATGAAAAGAGCTTCATATCGAAGTCCTGCTCAAAACTTTTCATTTGATACCAATATTGCTCAGAAACATTCAAGGATCAACCGGGTCCTCCTTTTGACCCATATCTGGAGACCCGGCCTAGGGGTCAGAATGAAAAGAGCTTCATATCGAAGTCCTGCTCAAAATCTTTCATTTGATACCAATATTGCTCAGAAACATTCAAGGATCATCCGGGTCCTTCTTTTGACCCATATCTGGAGACCCGGCCTAGGGGTCACAATGAAAAGAGCTTCATATCGAAGTCCTGCTCAAAACCTTTCATTTGATATCAATATTGCACAGAAAATTAGATAGGTAGATGTAGGTATGCATATCCATACATTTGCATACATGTTCAAACAGGTTGGTCCTTTTTATTTTGCCTATTTGTCGCATTGTTGCAGAAAACAACAACAACAACTTCACTTCGATTCTTTGCTGTTGTTGTTGATATTTGCATTTGCACGGCTATGCATGCAAGCATTTGTAAGTACATGTCTATCTACCTACCTACCACTGACAGTGCCAAGCGATTCACACGGACGCAGCAGTGCACTAACACAAAGGTCATTTAAGTTTACGCGTAAACTTTACCTGTTTTTGAAATCACTCGTAGCTACAGCAAAGATGTTTACACATCAAAAATGCAAAAAAAAAATTAATAATTATTTTTAAGTCACATTAGCATAAAATGAGTGAGAAGGAGAGAGCAATTGTACACTGTTATAAATATTGGAATATTTTTTAAACTGATTTGGTTTTAAAGAAATTCAAATTTTTTTTGGATTAAATCTTGAACCTTCGAAAGTTTAAAAGTTTCTTATTCCTTTTTGGTTTAAAATTCAAACTTACAAAAGTTCAAATATTTCAAAGTATTTTTTGGAATAAATTTCATACTTTTTTGGTTTAAATCTTACACTTTTTCTCATTTAAATTTTTAAGGTTTAATTTTTAAACTTTCATTGGTCGTAAAATTTGGTTTCAACAAAAAAATTTTAATTTTTGATTTGAAATTTCAACTTGCTTTTTCGAGAAATGAACAATATAAGAAGCTCATTTCTAGTTATTAGACTATTTGAATGAACGAATGTGTGGTGTTGTTTGAACGGAGAAACAAACAAACATAAAATAATTATGGAAACAGATAAAATGAAGAGGGAAGAAAAGGAGAAGAGGATAGGAAAAAAGCAAAAAGCAAAAAAGCACAATATGGAAAAGGATTAAGGGGATGTTGGGGGTAGAACAATATGGAAGAAAAGGAGAAAAAAAAGGGATGGGAAAGAAGATACAATAGGGAAAAGCATGAAGAGGATTTGGGAGCAGACATTTTTTTTAATTTATACCAAAAAAAGGTTTAAATTTTAAACTTTTGAAAGTCTTAAAATAAATTTTAATTTGGAATAAAATCTAAACCTTAAAAGTTTAAAAATCTTTTAAACTTTTCAAAGTTTAAATTTTAATAATTTTTCGGTCGTGTCCTATATATCGACAAAAAAGTTTAAAATTTATGCCAAAATTTATTTGAGTGTAGTGAGAAAATAAACTGAAACTAAGATCACGACCGAAAGCGACTGTCATCCAAACATTAATTTTTGTGCCTTACCTTGGCAGGGAAAAACGGATGCATGAATTTCCCTTTTCACAATGAAAAAAAGCATACAATCTGGAATGCATAAATTACATTACATTTCCAACTGGGCTATTTCGTGTGGTTTTTGGGTGCTTTATACAAAGATTTTTTCTTATAAGAAGACCCCTAGTGAAATCCAATGGTGAATAATTTCTTAGAACATTTGAACCCTCTATATACCTTCGAAATGCTATTTTTTTGGACTCTAATTTTAATCCTCTAGCGAACCTCAATATACTATTTTTTTAACTTTCTAAAGTAGGGCTCAAAAGGACCTGTTAGTGGAAGTGTTAGAGGTTGTTCTACGGAATTAAAGCTCGTGCTATTTTACTATATGTTCCCTAACAACATATATACATTTTAACCTCTTTTTCCTTTATTTAAAAATCACTCAGCCGAAATTTCGCGAACTTAAAACAACAATACAAAAAATTTGATCAAGTGAAGTAGAACGTTTTGCGGACTTTAGTATATCGATAGTGGTCTTTCTTTCTATCGCGCACCAAAAAGTGTTATTTTTAAAGCATTTATTGTTTTTGCTATTTTCATTATACATACTTCTTTATGTAAATAAAACACACTTAATTGTTGGGGTAAGTGGAAAAAAAATTTCAACAACTATTTTTTCCACTTACCCCAACAATTAAAAATTGAATTAAAAATAAAAAAAAAATTTCGTGCTAAGCACTAAAAACTCTTTCAAGTAAAATTGTTAACGTTGTTTGGTATATACATAAAATAAATACCAACAACAATGTTCATTGCGAACTGCCTACAACAAAAATTCAGTACGTTTGTGGAGAATATATGCAAAAGCATATACACACTAACGTTAATGTTGAAAATGAAAAAGGCAAAAGTGGGGAAAATCCAACAGCTTGCACAGAGTCTCAATGGCCGAGTGTGTTTATCCGTTGGGTCATTGCGGCTGAAGTTGGAATGGACTCGGGTTCAATCCCCGGTGCATCCACTTCCGAAAAGGGTGCTGATGATCGAAAATGGTTTTTCGTGAAATAGCTATACACTCAACCTTCGCTGTAAATAGTTGTTGAAATTTTTTTCCACTTACCCCAACAATTAAAAATTGAATTAAAAAAAAAAAAAAAAAAAATTTCGTGCTAAGCACTAAAAACTCTTTCAAAACACACTTAAGTCTGCATAGTTTAAGTCCCTAAAAGTATGCAACACCGAATTAAATAAATAGCAGCTCACTTAATATTAAAAACAGAATAAGTAGTAGTTATATCTAAGTATGTAATACATGATAAAATTATAATAGCTTAATGCAAATACACGCATATTACGCACACACACATATCCACACATACACAAACGCATACACAGCATTTATTTGCACTTTGTGCTGGAAATTCATTCAAAAATTCACACAAAATCACCATGAATAGCCAAACCGTAACAAACAACACGTGAACGAAATACAATGTGCTTATTAGTTGGAAGACATGAAATTAGTTAGGCGCAAAATTGGCAGTTACCAGCCGCAGCAATTCATTTGCGTTTTTGTTGAAGTGCATGTGAAGTGGATTTAGTCACGAGATTTGGTAAATATACATACATATGTATAGTGGAACGATCTTCCGTCATCCCTTGTCAAGTTTGGTTTGGAGACAAACCGGTTTCGGCTAATATGCGCCATCTTCAGTGTCTTATTTCGTTCTGAGTTATTTTGTGTAAGTTCGATGGTATTTATAGTAACTAACCTCCGTCGTTTTGTTCAGGTACTTCGTGTTCATGTGATGTGTTCGTGCATTCGTGCGTGTGTGTGTGTGAGTCTGTGTTGTGTGTTTAGGTATGCAAATCTATTTTTTGCCATATTTTCATAATTGTACCCTCATTAAACAGGTAGGTAAAAGTCCGTTATTGTCCGCTTGTGTGTTTTGTTTATGCCGGTTTTAGGTCTTTTGTCCTCTTTCGGGTATAATAGCTTAAGTGGTTCAAATAATGTATCCGATGCGGTGTTTATTTGTTCATTTATTATTTTACCTACGAATGTCTTCTGTTTGTATATCTCCATATTTTCTAATACGTTAAGTCGTTTTCCTTTATGTTGTATGTGGAGAATTTTAGCTGTTTTTCCTATTTTCATGGGTGTACACTTGTTTTCTGCCATGTGGTTGGCGAAATTTGATTCCACTGTCGTTGATGATTTCCTTATTTTCTTATTGTAATCTCTTACGTGTTCTCGATATCTCGTCTTGATTTGGCGTCCTGTTTGTCCTATATAGCTGTTTTGGCATTCGCAAGTCAATTTGTATACGCCTTGTTTGTCAAAGGGGTCTTCCTTGTTAATGTTGTTTCGTAGAAGTTTTTCCATGTTGTTTCTTGTTTTGAATGCTGCATTAATGTTATATTTTTGGAAAACTTTAGCCAACTTGTAAGATGTTGCTCCGGTATATGATAAGACTGCCCATTTCTTCTCTACCTTTTCTTTGTCTTCCGATTTCCTTGAAGTTATGTTTTTATGTATTTTCTTCACCAAACTTTTTTGATATCCGTTGTTCTCCGCGATTGTGTATATTGTGCTGAGTTCCTTGTTGTAAGCTTCCTTCTCTAACGGGGTCCGTTCCAGTCGTGTTAATAAATGTCTGAAAGCGGCGTTCTTGTGTTGTTGAGGATGGCTAGATTTATTGTGTATTACTGTATCCGTTGCTGTGGGTTTTCTGTATATTTCGTAAGTAAATGTGTTAGTCTCTTTGTTTATTTTAATTGTGAGGTCTAAGTAGTTGATTTTTCCATTTTTCTCTGCGTCCATGGTGAATTTTATATTCTTGTGTTGGCCGTTGAGGTATTCCAAAATTTGTTCTTCTTTATTTTCCGTTATGAGGCAGATGATGTCGTCTACATACCTGGCATAAAAATTTACCCCCAGATTTTTCGCCAGTTCTTCCATATAACTTTCCTCCAAATGTTGCATAAATACTTCCATAAGGATGGCTGATGTGGGGTTACCCATTCCCAGTCCGTGAGTTTGTCTGTATATTTTATTGTTTGTTGTATATTTTATATGCGACCAATAGTAAACCATAAATCGGCACCAGGATACAGACTATCAAAACATCTAAATAAGCTACTAACCGAGACACTGAACCTGCCCAATAAATACACAATCAAAAACACGACGGAACTAGTCAAAAAACTGAACAACCTGAACGTACCTAAGGACTCAAAACTGGTATCGTTTGACGTGAAAGACCTATACCCTTCGATACCACTGACGGAAACACTAAAAACTCTAACTAAAATATTGACAGAAAAAACGAACAGAGACATTGCAACAGAGATCGTAAACACACTGAAAGTAACCCTGGACCAGAACTATTTCAAATTTGACAATAAAATATACAGACAAACTCACGGACTGGGAATGGGTAACCCCACATCAGCCATCCTTATGGAAGTATTTATGCAACATTTGGAGGAAAGTTATATGGAAGAACTGGCGAAAAATCTGGGGGTAAATTTTTATGCCAGGTATGTAGACGACATCATCTGCCTCATAACGGAAAATAAAGAAGAACAAATTTTGGAATACCTCAACGGCCAACACAAGAATATAAAATTCACCATGGACGCAGAGAAAAATGGAAAAATCAACTACTTAGACCTCACAATTAAAATAAACAAAGAGACTAACACATTTACTTACGAAATATACAGAAAACCCACAGCAACGGATACAGTAATACACAATAAATCTAGCCATCCTCAACAACACAAGAACGCCGCTTTCAGACATTTATTAACACGACTGGAACGGACCCCGTTAGAGAAGGAAGCTTACAACAAGGAACTCAGCACAATATACACAATCGCGGAGAACAACGGATATCAAAAAAGTTTGGTGAAGAAAATACATAAAAACATAACTTCAAGGAAATCGGAAGACAAAGAAAAGGTAGAGAAGAAATGGGCAGTCTTATCATATACCGGAGCAACATCTTACAAGTTGGCTAGAGTTTTCCAAAAATATAACATTAATGCAGCATTCAAAACAAGAAACAACATGGAAAAACTTCTACGAAACAACATTAACAAGGAAGACCCCTTTGACAAACAAGGCGTATACAAATTGACTTGCGAATGCCAAAACAGCTATATAGGACAAACAGGACGCCAAATCAAGACGAGATATCGAGAACACGTAAGAGATTACAATAAGAAAATAAGGAAATCATCAACGACAGTGGAATCAAATTTCGCCAACCACATGGCAGAAAACAAGTGTATGGCAAAAAATAGATTTGCATACCGCAAGCAACCAAAAAGTATACATACATACATAAATATTAGTGTCCGACCGAATATTCGGCCAAGCTTCGGTATTCGGCCTATTCGGCTGGTATTTTTTATTCGGCTTCGGCTTCGGCCTTCGGCTGAAAAGGCCGAATAGTCGAGGCCGAATAATAGATGTGTTTAATAACAAAAAAAAAATTGACTGGATTTTACGATTTTTTGATTTTTTATAAGCGACAGAATATCGTAACTTCCAGTAATATTTTTTTTGTTATTGAACAGGCCTAAGATTTCGAACGATAACTTACGCTAATTATTAAATATCGTCACCGTAGTGTGTCCATCAATTCTTTTAAAGTGTCATTAGATTAAACATAGTTTATTACACGAAAAAGTGGTTTATTCACTTATTGGCCATAAAAACAAAGAGATCGTAAGTAAAAATTCAATACCGTTTAAAAAAAATATTTTATTGTATGTATAATACTATGTTACAGCCAAAAAATACCAACAAATTCAGGTATTGTTATTGTTTTATGGTTAGGTTTTTGAGATAATGGTAATTTTGTGTTTTCTTGGTTATCACTTCATTCAAAAATTATTTTCGCGGAAGTCGCAGACCGTGATTGGCAGAATACAATTTGAGTATACATATACAACTCCAATCAGGTGTTCGACTAACTTAATCTTAGTTGCTGATCAACTATACACCGATGCAGATAAACTCTTTTTTGGCGTACAACATAAAGCTGTTGAACTTTAAGTATTGAATTTTATTTACCTACAAAAAGGCTGAATTTTTTTTATTTTTGTTTACAACTATGTATGTATTTTTGTAAGGTGTTTTGCTTATTCAAAAAACAAAAAAAAATTAATTGTTATGAAATAAAAACATCTCAAACTTAAGTATATATTTTTCTTATTTTGGTATTCGGCTTCGGCTTCGGTTTTCGGCCGAATAAAGGATTATGCCGAATATTCGGCTACGGCTTCGGCTTCGGCCTAAAATTCCATCTTCGGTCGGACACTAATAAATATGTTCACTAACATACACACAAATGTTGGTACATGCACATGAAGCAATACACACATTTGTCCATTAAGCTAAGCCGGTGATTTAAGCCAAACAAAATTATAATGGCACTAAATGCCGGCAGCTGAAAAGTTGAAAAGCGTGCAGCAGCGAATGAGGATAGTAATTGAAGGAGTGGAGGAGCTGGAAAAGCGGCAAAGTGGATTCGTGCTGCTGTAAATGCAAATACAAACATACATATGCACATATTATTTTTGTCATAATTACAAATATCACGAATTCAACATTAGCCAAATAGTTGGCTAACCAGCCACAGTCAGTCAGGAAGGCAGCAAACCAGACAGCCAACACACAAACAGCAAATAACCAGACGGTTGCGCCAAACAGGCCAGTCGGCAGTCCTCCACACACACCCCTCTTGCATGGTCAATTATAATAATATAATAATACAATGGCGATATTATAACTCTGACGAGTTTTATGGCCGAGCTTCTCTCCCAATTCGAGGTGTGCTCCTTTTTGTTTTTCCTACTAATTGGGTGGACCTACAGTTTTATGCCGGCTCCGAACGGCGAATGCATTTTTTGTGAGAAGCTTTTTCATGGCAGAAATACTCTCGGAGGGTATGCCGCCCACTGCCGAGAGGTGACCGCTGCTCTTAAAAAACCCAATAATTGGATTTTTACTAATTAGAAAAATTTGTTTGGCTCGGACCGTGGTTTGAACCCGAGACCTCTGGCATAGCAGGCGAGCACTCTACCCACTGCACCAGAGCGGCATGGTCAATTATACGCGTTATTAATATGGCTTTGTTTTGCAGGTAAGCTAAATATACACATGTGCATACACACATACAAACATACATACAACATACAAATATATATACGTACAAAATGCAAATGAAATTTACTTTTTTTGTTCAAACTCTCAAAGCATAATTTGCCAACAATTCACATTTGCTTTGCATTAGCAATCATACTGGCAACAGCAATAGCAACAACAACAACAGATTTGTTTGTTATTTGCACCGTCTGCACGAGAGCATAATAACGTCATTAGTGGCTTGAATAAAAAGCGAAACATAAAAGCGAAACCCAAAAGCGAAAAAAATCACTAAAATATCATAGTAAAAATTGGTAATTGGCCAAAATGCTTCGACTTTCCCTCGCTTTGGCATTTTTCGTTTGTCGGCACGCGATTGTCCAATAAGCCACTAAGTTGTTGGCTTTTATTCATTCACATTTTGATTTGTACACTTTTTTTTGTCGCATTTTTTTGTCAAGTAGAATTTTTATTGTAATTAATTTCATTTGAAAATTCTTGCAAACAATTTTATATAATATTTTAACCTTCAACTAAACACTCTAAATGCTATTAATCGAATAAAAAAGCGGTCAAAGGATCAGTTAGTGTGGAAGGTAATGAATTAAAATATACTCAAAATTCTTATTCTCTTATTAATTTACTACTACTACCCGTATATTTCTATTTGATTTTTCTTTTTTTAATTGCTTTCAAAGTATAAGGGCACAGCCAGACGACGCAAGAAATTACTTTCAGAAAGTGAAAAATTCAAATTTTTGTATTTGTTTTTTTAAAAACAACAAATACAAAAGTTTGAATTATTCACTTTCTGAAAGCACTCTCTTGCGTCGTCTGGCTGTGCCCTAAGTCTAAGGTTTGTTATAAATACACATGTACATATGTAATTCCAAGGTTCCCTGTCTGCGTTAGACAAACAATCGAAATTTCCCCAAGCCATTTACTCTTTCTATCCTTAGCAACAAATGAAATGTATTTTGGAACGATTTTCCGTCATCCTTTTTCCATTTTGATTTGTTTATAAACCGGTTGCGGCAATGTGCCATCTTCTGTACTTTTTTCAGAATACATCGCTTTCCTCCCTGTCCAAAAACAAACAACAAAAAATACCTCAAAAATAGATACTATTTTTTCCAACTTTCTAAAAAAGCGACTTTCTAGTGACGCTTTCGTGGGGGTTATAGGGGATTAAAATGCTCTAGAAAATTATTCGCCATAAAATTTCACCAGCGGTATCCTCAGGAAAATTCTTAGTAAAATGGACCTAAACTACTACAGGAAGCGAGAAACAAAGCTATATATTCCTCGTCATTTTGAACTTGTTTTATTTCGGGTTCTACTGAAGTGATCGAAATACTTCTTTAGCAAAAGATTAATGATTTTTCACGACATTTAAAATGCGGGAAAAAGGTACATTAAGGTGGTATAGCAAACATACGGTTAATACGATTACACAGTAAAAATCGCCCTCTCAAGACAAAGACAGACATAGGTGTATTAAACTTTAATATCCGACTATAAATACTAAAGATATGAGGAAAATTGTATTTTAGCGACATCTAGGGTCGTCAAAAAAAAAAATACGGAAACGTTTTGAAAATAGACATTAGGTATATGATGTGGTGGAGGGAGACGTACGGTGGACTTTCTTTCTCCATATAAGGCGAGATGGCCTAATGCACATGTGAGCTTACTGAGACTGAATTCATTATTTGATTAGGAAAGTCAGAAAAGATGACAAACACAGTCAAATCAAAAAATGTGAAAAAAATGCCAACATGATCAACCAAACTTCTCCTGAAAGGCATACCCAAAGGCGCTTACAACTAAAAAACTACTACATTTCCCGCCAATTCTTCCAATTGTGCCGCCAAACCACCATTTGCACAAATATAGCTTATTCAGCAAATCAAACTTTTGATTTCATGAATACAAACAAAGAAAAACAATTAAGACCTACACAGAAGAAATAGAAAAAAAAATAAAAAAAGCAAGGTACACAAAGGCGACTTCTGCGATCTTTTGGACAAATCAAAAAGCTCGTTTTGCGGAAATGATAGAATGAAAAAAATTCCAAACATTTTGATAAAAAATATAAAATTTTGGATTGGACTAATTGCCTCTACTCCAAAATTTTATATTTTTTGCCAAATGTTTGGAGAATTGAGAGCATGAACAACAACAACAACAACAACACCAAAGTAGAATGCACTAAAACCAACAGTGAGGAGAAGGATTACAATGCAATTAATAGAAACGGATGCAAAGGATGGCAAAAGGAATCAAAAATTAACGAAGTTATATTAGATATTAATAAAGTTTCAATATAAGAGGAATTTGACTTGGGAAAGGCTAAAATTATTAAAATTTTGTTTATATTTTAAAAGCTTTTGACAGCAATTTGCCATAACTTAACGAAAAAATAACTTCTACAATAAATAACAATAAGGTCGTTAGCAATAGACTAAGAACAACAAAAATATATATATATAGTTAATTCACCAGGCAAACATAAACAAAACCAACATAAAATATAACAGATATAAGAACAAAACAACTTCAAACTACAAACTCAACCACAACAAGTCTTTCAACATCCAAACGGCAAGATAATTGAACTTGAAAAATTCATAAGCATGTTAACTAATAAATTCGACGTAAACCAAAACGGTCACATGGAAGAATTGATAGAAAACATTTGCGCTAATGTCCGACTGGTATCCGGTACGCTACTCCTGCTATTATAATACTTGAAGCTAAAGAGCCCATTCACACACCTCTGCATGAATTTCGCAGATCATAATATTGGCCCTTCATTTTAATTTTAGATCATAACGAAGATTTTAAGGGAATGACTTTCGAAATATTAGGATATCAACAGCTAGGATCTCTCTTTTCCTTTGAGTAAGAACTATGCTGCACTAATGATATTATATTTCTTTTTTTAGCAACGAAAGCAGTCAATAAATTTGTGTCTAGTGTGGTTTTAGACTCCCATAATTTACAGAACAGTTTGGTAGGAGTGCCGATAAGACTAATTTTCATCGAGATGTCCCACTAAATACGCTCTTTGGCTATCGAACAACTTGCCAGAAATTGTTTCAATGCTTAAACAATCAGAGAACGAAAAAAGCTACTGAAGATGGAATAACACCGAAACCGGGTGATAACTAAGTTGAACTTGACAAGACATGACGGAAATTCGTTCCACAATACATCGCTAAAGCAGTCATTCAAAATCGTTTACAAAAGCAAAGTAGAAAATAAATTTTTTAAGGACCAACGAGTACAAACGAGTATTTCGCTGTTTTTTCTGCCATCTGTGTTATTGAAAACTTACTTTTTAAATATTTTTGTATTAAATGACATTAAAACATTTTTGAATTGCAGTTTTTTTCACACATTAAAAATGCACCATACAAATTTTTAACATAATCAGAATATTTTACGCTTCACTTGAAGTTATGCAAATATAATGTGAAAACATATGCGAAACCGTCAATGGAAAAAAAGTCGCACAAACGGTCACTTTGTCAATGATTTTTTTTTTTTTTTAATATTTATTAAAAACACACTTCCGTTTTCGCGCCATAAAATTTATTTACAAAGTATAAACCGTTTCACAATCCGCTAACCGTTCAAATACAACCGCCCGCAAACGATGTTGACTAACAACTGATTCGCAATAGGTCGGTTTCCTTAACCGGAAGTATTATCAAGCAAGCGAACGAACAAACGAGCGAGTGCAAAGCTGCTTCTGCAGCAGGAACGAACAACGTGGCGTATGAGTAACACGAGCATTAAAATAAACAACCGGCCGACCGAGCGAGCGACCACCACTTACTGCACCTGCTCGTGTTCACCACAAACGAATTGTGGCATAGAAAAAAAAACAAAAAAACAAAACAGCAACAACAAACATTCAAACCAACAATTGCGGGGAGTTCAAAGACAATGCTGAAAATGTTGACACCGTCACCACCACCTTAGCCCTCGTCGGCTTCCTTGCCTTTGCCAACGCATCAGCTGTAACCTTACTTGACGTTGAACGTGTGTGCGTGCAGGAACGACTCAGCAAGAATCAGGACGAATCAGACAACTGTGATTTTGTTTTTGTAAGCGTTTGTTCTTTGTGCCGTTGGCAATCGCAGTAGTTGGTGTGTTGTTGCTTTTTTGTATTTTTGTACCTTTCTTTTCTTTTTTTGGTTTTGTTTTTGATTTTATTTTGGTTTGTTTCGATTTCTCCTAAGTGGGGTGTGACGTTGTATGAAAAGTGTGGTGAATTTTTTATTTCAACAGGGGAAATGATTAACTTAACATTGTGTGCACATTTCTTTGCTAATCTAACAGCGATGTTAAATATTAGGAAATTTTAAAAGCAATTAACATTTGATTGCTAAGGTAGTGCAATAAAAGGTGGGTAATACCATGTCTCCACATAACGTGTTTCGCTCTTTTTTTCTGCATTTTCTCTCTCAATCTTGTTTCGACACGGAAACCAGTGCCGAAACTCGCCAATTTCCATACAAAATTTCTGAGAGCGAGTGAAGATTGAAACACTGTTTCATTCTGAATCATCTTGCCAACCTCGATGATATCGATGTCTTCTCTAATTTTGTATCGAAAATCTATCGAAATCTCACCCAGACCAAAACAAAAACGCAAAAATAAGCAAACATACAAACATTTAAGAAGAGCAAGAAAGAGAAATGTTAAACTGAATCACGATCAGCCACGTGGAGACGGGTTTTTGAGCGAGATGTTTTGCTACATGTTTCTCTGGTGAATCAAGTTATGTGGAGACGGGCTTTAAAATGTGTGGCCGCTGTGGTGTATTTGGGTAGAGTGCTTGTCTGCCATATAATCCTGCATCAATTACCATCACATTCGTGAAACTGCGCGAGGTCGCCAATATGACTCTGTGAGTCGGGCTGCTACATTGAAAAGCAATGTGGTCACGGTAATATCCTAAACATGCTTCCCAATATATAAAAGACACCAGATTACCTCCCAACCATGTTGGAATTTAGCAGCAACTCTGAGATGAGGTTCAATACCAGAAGGGAATGTAGAAGAGTAGCGTGCGGAAGAAAGAAAAAATCTCGATCTACACAGATGGGTCGAAAATCGACTCAGGTGTGGATGCGGTGTTTTTCTCTGAGCTACCAAACAGCTCGCTCCTTTTCCGTCTACTAGACTTAGCCAGCATGTTCTAAGAGGAGTTACAAGGCACAAAGCGGGCCTCCGAGTTCTTGAAGGCACAGAGCGGGCCTATGAGCTCTTGTTGGAAAGTACAGTTAGGGACGTGAGGTACATACATATATACTCAGACAGTCAAGCGACGCTTATGGCGCTCAATTCTCCCCTCGCAACATCAAAGACCATCAGAAGCTGCAAAAACACTCTTAAAGCTATAGTAGCGGCTACCTCGAGGGCAACGAGATGGCAAACGAACTGGCTAAAGCCGGTGCGCCTATGGACCTATCAAGAGCAGCTATGTTGAGCTGCCGCCTATCAGTTATTAAAAGAGACATCCATAGCAAACATAAGGAACTGGCCACGCCTCGCTGGAAATCTACAGTAACATGGAAAATTACGAAGCAAAGCTGGCTAGAATGCAACAAGAAAAAAAGAGTAGGACTCTTCTCCGGAGATCAAGAAAGGAAAGCTTAAGAATTACAGCCATTATCACGCAACGCTGACCATGCGGAAAGCAAACTGCACGAATGGGAATTCCATTCAACACTAGATGCAGAAACTGCAATCAAGACGGCAGCGAGCAATCGATTACACACTTCCTGTTCGAATATCCGGCACTGTCTCATATCAGACGCAAAACCCTTGCTAGCTTTGAATTACAAAGCCTCTAAAAGATATATCCAGTTGCCTCTAGCTGACCTTAACGGGTTCATCGAGGGAAGTAAATGGTTCAAAAGAGGTGATGAAGCGTGACAAATAGGGGTTCTTAGATGGCTTATCGAGGCAACCAAAATCGGTTCTAAGTGATTATGAACCGTGACAACAGTTATTATTTGGTCCATCAAGACGTGCATTAAAATGGCGCCCTGTGCACTAAATAGCTTCCGCTTAACTTTGGCAGCACAACAACCAACCAACCTTAATGGTTTATAGTGCAATTAAGGCTGATCAAAGGGGTGCCAAGCGTTCTGAATCATTCGAACTTAAGCTGCCTAACTTTCTTAAAATCACTAATTAATCGATTGATACTTGCACTTGCATTCCTTACATACATACATACTAATTTTCCAAATTCAAGGTTCCTACGACAATAACATTCTTAGAAAATGCATATTTGACGTGCAACAATAAAATTGTGTTTAAATACGGCCGCGAGAGGAGGCCAATGCAATAAGCTTTTGTTTATTTGCTGTAAATCTGAGTCAGATTTGCACTTTATGTAGTACAATCGAATAAAAAAAATGTCCGCCACAAAACTTTTGCCAAAGCACTCACTTATGTACCTACGAGTACAACGCGAATTTCTAACTAAATTGTCTGTCAATTAAAATTTTGTTTACAATGGTTTCGCGGAAAATCACTTAAAAACTATAAAAAATACTGCAACAAAAAAAAAAAGCCATGAACATGCCAATAAGAACAACAAGAAACAGCAAAGCCACTAAGGCTATAGTATTGGCAACAAATAAAATGCGAACGGAAGTGAAAAACGCTGAACTGAACTGAACTGAGCCTAACAGAACTAAAGTATCGAGCATTGAAATGCAAGGCAATAAAATGCTAATAAACCTGTTGGGCGAAATGCAACAACAACAACAAGCAATAAGGGTTATAAATTATTGTATGTTGAACTGCGACTTGTTTTTTATAACCAGTTGTTATAGCTTTCTTCAGCTGAATTGTGTTTTCTTGAGTTTATCTTATGGATTTATTGGTCTTATGGGTTTATTGGTCTTACGGATTTCTGCCTTTTGGATTTAGCAGCCTTTCGGTTTCTTTCTTGTTGATTTTTTAATCATCGGGTTTCTCTCTTATTAATTTGTCGGTCTTTTGGATTTATGTCTTTTCGATTTATCGATATTTGGATTTCTGTCTTGTTGTTTTTACTATCTTTGGGTTTCCCTTTTATTAATTTGTCGGTATTTGGATTCCTATCTTATGGATTTATTGGTCTTATGGGTTTATTGGTATTTCGGATTTCTGCCTTTTGGATTTAGCAGCCTTTCGGTTTCTTTCTTGTTGATTTTTTGATCATCGGGTTTCTCTCTTATTAATTTATCGGTCTTTTGGATTTATCGATGTTTGGTTTTCTGTCTTGTTGTTTTTACTATCTTTGGGTTTCCCTTTTATTAATTTATCGGTCTTTGGATTCCTATCTTATGGATTTATTGGTCTTATGGGTTTATTGGTTTTTCGGATTTCTGCCTTTTGGATTTATCAGCCTTTGGGTTTCTTTCTTGTTGATTTTTCGATCATCGGGTTTCTCTCATATTAATTTATCGGTCTTTTGGATTTATGTATTTTGGATTTATCGATCTTTGGATTTCTGTCTTGTTGTTTTTACAATCTTTGGGTTTCCCTTTTATTAATTTATCGGTCTTTGGATTCATATCTTATGGATTTATTGTTCTTATGGGTCGTTTGGGGTTTCTACCTTCTTAGTTTTTGGTGTTTTTTTCTTACTGATTTATCGGTTTTTGGATTTTTATATTATGGATTTAATGGGCTTTGGGGTTTTCTGTTACTGATTTATCGGTCTTTGGATTTCTGTCTTTTGGTTTTATCGGTCTTTGGGTTTCTGTCTTGTTAATTTATCGATATTTGGGTTTATATCTTATTGGTTTATCGGTCTTTGGGGTTTTACTGATTTATCGGTTTTTGGATTTCTTTCTTATTGCTTTATTTGCCTGTGGATTTCTGCCTTTTGGATTTATCGATCTTTGGGTCTCTGTCTTTTTGATTTACCGGTCTTTGGATTTCTGTCTTTTGGATTTATCGGTCATTGGGTTTATATCTTGTTGATTTTTAGATCTTTGGGGTTCTGCCTTGTTGGTTTTTCGGTCTTCGAATTTCTATCCTATTGATTTATCGGTCTTTTGATTGCTCTCCTATTGATTTATCGATCTTTTAGATTTCTCTCTTATGGATTTATTAGTCTTTGGATTTCTATCCTATTGATTTATCGGTCTTTTGGATTTCTCTCTTATGGATTTATTGGTCTTTGGATTTCTATCTTATAAATTTATTGGTCTTCTGGATTTCTGCTTTTGGGTTTATCGATCTTTGGATTTCTGTCTTATGGATTTATCGGTCTTTGGATTCCTGTTTCTGGATTTATAGGCCTTTGGATTCCTGTTTCTGGATTTATCGGTCTTTGGCTTTCTGTCTTTTGAATTTATCGGCCTTTTGGATTTCTATTTTATGGATTTATTGGTCCTTGGATTTCTCTTTTATAGATTTATTGGTCTTTGGATTTCTATCTTTTGGATTTATCGGTCTTTGGATATCTCTCTTGTTAATTTTTCGATCTTTGGATTTGCCACTTAAACTCAGAGCTGGTTATTTTACATTCTATTGCACCACTCGATTAGGTCCCTCTATATTATTTTTTCGTTTTTTATTTTTTCATACCCCACATTTAGTGCCTGACCGCCGAATTGAGGCAACTCAGCGTATTTTTTTAATTCACCGAATTCGCGTAAAAATAATTTCAACACACTACACGCAAATTGGACTGAGTTCAATCAGAAATGTTTCATACCCACTTTTATACTTTCGATGGCTTTGTCTACAGCGCTGTAAGTGGTGTAGGGAAGTGTTTGGTAGGGTGCGATAAGTTTGATTTGTTGCACTCGTATTTAGCTGCTGGTTGATCGGCGCCCAAGAAGTACTTCAACTTTGCGTAAAACTTTCGCGGAGTATTTTTCATTTTTATGCGCAACAATAATGATCTGGTAAAAAAAAGGCGATAACCAAAGAAGTAACAAACACCAGTGAAAAAATATTTATACATGTGGGCCATTTCAGTCAAGCGCTGTTTATAAGAGGAATTTTAAAATTTGGTACCAATTTTCGCGCAAATAAAGTTCGAGTTGGGCGGCTGATACTGATGAATGTGTGAGAGGCGCGGTGGTGGCGCGGCAGTAGTTGGCAGGTTAAGAGATTTTTTTTTCATTTCCATATATGTCCATGTGTATGTATAATTGAATTCCTATATTTCTTCTATTTGCGCTAAATACCGCCAAAGTGGCGCTTTGCCTTTTGCTGCGTTCAGCCTCCATTACCAAAATTGACATTTTGCATCTTTGGCTCGATTTGCAATAATTATATTTTTTTAACAAATTTTCCCTTTCATGTGGTACTTAACTATGTACATTTGTAGTTAAGCATTGCTATTTGCAAAACTGGCTAGCGAAATTGGTCAACTAAAGCACTTAATTGCCTTGTTATTATGTAAAATATTTATAAAGTCAGTTGAATTTGGAGCGTTTTTGAGCGATTCAGTCAGTTTTGGAGATATACATATACATAATATGTATGTTAGGCAGGAGTGATTTACTAACCTATATCGCGCCATCGAAATTCAGGTTCCTCTCATTTTACTGATTAGAAAACTCTTGAAGGACATTTGTCTAAAATTAATTTAGATGATTCGGATTTTGATTTTTCTGGACCAATATGGATTTTTGAACATCAAAAATAGGTAAAAATCGAAAAAAAATTAACCAGCCAATATGCACGTCAAATTCAACCAAAGTTGTGTGCTGAATCCAAATATGAAAACAAAATTAAAATCGGATAAGTCGTTTTCGAGATATAGCCTGATTTCCGGTTGTGGAAGCTGAATACTCAAAATCGCATATTTTCGCGATTAAGTATCTCTTGCTGTATACAATATATGTATCTTAATTTTCTTGCAAATTACTTAAATATAAGTAAATTAAATACTATATGCAATAATAATATTTTAAAATAATAATTTAATAATAATAATAATAATTATAATAATAATAATAATAATAATAATAATAATACAATGGCGCTATTATAACTCTGACGAGTTTTATGGCCGAGCTTCTCTCCCAATTCGAGGTGTGCTCCTATTTGTTTTTCCTACTAATTGGGTGGACCTACAGTTTTATGTCGGCTCCGAACGGCGAATGCATTTTTTGTGAGAAGCTTTTTCGTGGCAGAAATACTCTCGGAGGGTATGCCGCCCACTGCCGAGAGGTGACCGCTGCTCTTAAAAAACCCAATAATTGGATTTTTACTAATTAGAAAAATTGTTTAGGTGTTTGGCTCGGACCGTGGTTTGAACCCGAGACCTCTGGCATAGCAGGCGAGCACTCTACCCACTGCACCTCAGCGGCCACTCTTCCGACAAATGATAACTGGAATGCACTCATTTTGCTTAAGGTCAAAGTCGTGGGATCTCTATGTTATAGTCATTCGATATCGATGATTTTCGCTGACAGCACATTGTGTACAATAAATGCTCCAAGTAGAAAATTTCACACTTTTAGCAGCAAAAATTGAAGAGTTATATACTAAAACGCAGACTGATGCTGTTTAGAATTTGTTTTTTACTTTATTAAATACTAAGAAAACTCGAGGTTGCTCATACGCCATGACGATGACGTGCCATAGGGTACGACTGGAACGTACGTTTCGGCTCTCGATAATTTCCCCTCACGAAAAAGTTTCTAAGCAACCGAATTGAAATGTTTCAAGAACTTCTTTCGACTCTAAAACATTTGGTACAATAGGTTTGCTAAAGGACCCATGAGCTGTGTTTTCTTAGAGGTACCCCTTTTGACAGAAGTTCGTAGCAATTTATTAAAGAATCACCTTACCGCCTGAACGAAAGTACATATTAGATTTAAAGGTGAAAATCTAAAAGTCAAAGCATCTTGAAGCCCGTCTCCACATAACTTGATTCACCAGTGAAACATCTAGGGAAACATCTCGCTAAATAACCCGTCTCCACGCGGCTGATCGTGATTCAGTTTAACATTTCTCTTTCTTGTTCTTCTTAAATGTTTGTATGTTTGCTTATTTTTGCGTTTTTGTTTTGGTCTGTGTGAGATTTCGATAGAGTTTCGATACAAAATTAGAGAAGGCATCGATATCATGGCGTTTGGCAAGAGGATTGAGAACGAAACAAGTGTTTCAATCTTCACTCGCTCCCAGAAATTTGTATGGAAATTGGCGAGATTCGGCACTCATTTTGAGGTCGAAACAAGATTGAGAGAGCGAGTGCAGAAAAAAAGAGCGAAACACGTTATGTGGAGACATGGTATTGGAGTGTGAGTTCGACTAGATGATACCCGTAGATAATTGCATTTTGCATATCAAACACAATTTTATAAAATTTTTTGGCTTAAAACGTGTGGCCACAATTAATTTATGCAATGCGTATCAATATAATCGATTCACCAAAAATTGGCTTATAAATATTTGTGTAGAAATATATACATATGTATGTATTGGTTTATGTAAATACATTTGCTGGACATAATCCAATTGTTTAATGTGCTGCGTGACTAATAGCTACATATGCATACATATAAAAGGCACAACAGTCATTATTAGCTGATATTAAAAGCAAAAACAAAATAAAAGCTAATATAATTTTCGTATGAATATTACTCAATGCTAATAATTATAATAGAGATAATAATAATAGCAGTAATAGTATTAAATTTGTTTTTGTAAAAATAAAATATGCATTGCGACGTGACATTCATGCATCCATTTTAGCAATCTAATCGTACTAACTAAGGTAAATTATAGGAAACCAATGTGCATACGTGCATGTTCCAAGGTACCTAGAATAATTTTCGGTGTTGAGTGTTATTCATATACATAAGTAGTATGTATGTATGTATAGATGCACACAAGCATATTTACTTCCTGTGATACTTAGACCACAAATCTGATTTTGTACCTTTCCAGCCACAATCTCTTGATATTTCAATCATGTAACAAATAAGCGCTAACAAGATGAACAAAATAATACCTACATACATAAGTAACTAAAGGGATTTTATTTTGGCATTATTTTTGAATAAACTGATTTCTTTCTATAAGAATATTATACACAGGGCATCATGAAATTCTTATATTAATTTAAGGCATCAAAAACGACTCATATTCTAATATAAGTACCTACTACTCATACACATTAGACCCATCAACCTCCAAAGTCCTATAAAAAAGCACATTAAATCTGTTGCATAATTCAAAAGGTCGTTATTTTTAATTTTCCCGTGACTTATTGCCCTAGCGTAGAAGTCCAAAAAGTTTTGGTTTTAAGTATCGACTTCAACAAACGTCATTAAAAGAAATATGTACACTCAGCGAAAAACAGCATTTTAAAATCAAAAATAAAATTTTTGTTTTCATAATGCACGTTTTAAACCAAACCAAACCATTTTTATTTTAACAATGAACATTTTTAAATTAAAAATGAAATTTTTGAAGCAAAAATGCATTTTGGATTTAAAAAGAAACATACTTAAATTACAAATGAAAATGAATGTTGATTCAAAAACTCGCTCTTTGTTCAAAATTTTTTGTGAGAAATCCAACAAAAACAATAATGAGAATCGACTTTTTTAATTTTGTTTTTACAATGATTCATATAATTCATGGATTCTTTTTTAGGAAAAGGGAAGTATAAATAGGTTACTACAATTCAATATAATGTTTAATGTTCCACTATGTGATGGCTTGGGATTGAATTTCAGGTTGATGTCATGGTTCGAATTCGGAGGAGAATATAAAATAAAGAAGAACAAGTAAGGAAGCCTAAGTTCGAGTGAAATCGAACATTAGATACTCAGCTGTATATTTTCATTGTTTGTTTGCGTTTGATGGATTTTATATAAACCGAGTGCTGCATAAAGTGGGCGTAGCCACGCCCATTTTCAACATTTTTATCAGTCATCCAACTAAGCATATGAATATTATTCTTTGTGCAAAATTTCATTCATTTAGCACTTCCAGTTACAAAGATGTCACGTTACAAATTTCCAAAGCGTGTTCCAGAAATATCTTTGCTAAAAAGTAGGCGTGGTCATAAACCGATTTCAATAAATTTTTGCGTGTCTATTAATACAAGTTATAAAAGTGTATAAACCAAGTTTCATCATAATATCTCAATTATTTGTCGAGTTATGGGCTCCGAAATCTCGTAGATTCCTTTGTCTAAAAGGAGGCGGTGCCACGCCCATTTTCCAAAATTTTTGTGTTTTTTGTTTTATGTCCGTAGTTGAACTCGTGCCATAAAATTTCAACGATATATCTTTATATTTGACAGAGATATCGCTTACAATGTTTTTATTAGCCACTTTATAATACACATATATAAAAGTGGGCGTGGCCGTCAACCGATTTTGACAATTTTCCGCCAAAACATTTGTCTAAGTAAGTAAATCACGCATACCAAATTTCATCGATATATCTTCAATGGTTTCTGAGTTATAACATATAAAACTTTCAATGTTTGACTCTTAATAAATGGGCGTGGCACCGACCATTTTCTAAAATTTCACCATATTTCTTCATAGGGGCCTGAGCTCAACACGTGGGTAAAATTTCATCGCTCTAGCTATATTAGTGGCTGAGATACCAAATTTCCGATTTTTTCTATATAGGAAAAGTGGGCGTGGTCATGGTCCGATTTCGCCCATTTTCTACACCATCCGTCCCAGTCTTGATACCAACTTGCATTCCAAATTTCATCAAAATATCTAAATTTTTGCGCGAGTTATCGTGCGTACAGACGGACGGACATGGCTCAATCGAGTTCTCTTTTCACCCTGATCATTTTGATATATATAAGTCTATATCTATCTCGATTATTTCGTTCTGTCACAATCCACCGTTAGGAAATCAAAACTATAATACTCTGTGTACTAGTACAGCTGAGTATAAAAAGGAGAATAAGGTGAATAATAAAGACGAAGTAAAAAAACGAAGAGGAGAACACGCGGAGGCTATATTTTTGTACTTGGGACTCGGATTGAGAGAAGATGAAAAGAATTCCGTTGGATACAATTTCGAATCCGGAAGAGAAAATGATATAGAGAACACTGCAGCGTTTTTTTCTCTCATAGTGCTCAAAATAAAAATAAACATTTTTAAATTTAAAATGTTTTTTCCTGATTTAAGAATTTTACAATGAACATTTTTAAAATAAAAATGGTGGTATTTACATCACTTTTAAATACGTTTTTGTCCATTTTATACCGGGGACAGACATCTGGTATTTGCATTATGGTAAATTTATTGTGGTATTTAAAATACTACCATAATGACAGACATTAACTTGTTATTTCAGTTCTGAAAAAGGAAGTAAACAACATAAAAATGGAAAACATTTCCGAAGTAAAAGTTTACTTTCTTCAATGTTTTTTATAATTTTTATCTCATTTTCACGCAAATATTTTTCTGCCGTTTGGCTGTCTCTTTCGGCGAGCTCCAAACTTTTTTGGTTTTGCAGCTGTTGATATTGTTGGTATTTCTGCAGCTGATCTTGTTGATGTTGATCCAGCTGGGAACGTTAAAATTGTCATCGATGAACTTGGTGATGCTGCTCGGCCTGAAGCTCTTTGTCGGACAGCACAATATTGTGCCGCTTTTGCAGTTCTGCGCACATATTTTGATAGATATGGCCATTCTTATGCACACCTCTCAGTTTTTGAATGTTCTCACGCCACATATCTTTTATTAAATGGGTTTCATCACTTTTATGTACATATACACGTTTATTTTTGTCCATTTTAATGCTTTTTTAGAATTTGTAAATATTTTGTTTGCTTTTTTAATTTTTAATTTTTTTTTTTTTTTTTGATTTTTCGAAAAAACGTTTTTGGTTTTTTGACTGACATTTGTCACATTTAGGTATGTTCAGTGGGAAATGCTAATTCACAATGAGAATACCACAAAATTACAACCTACGGAGAGTTGGATTTTTTACTACAAAAATACTAAGATGCTCGTGTGGTATTTTGAAGAATATTATAATATTTGGTGACAGATATATGGTATTATGAAATTGCTACGAAAAAATACTAGATGTCTGTCCCCGGTATTAAGCACGTTTTCATATGTCTTTATATTTTTTTTTCCCCTGAGTGTAGGTACATATGAATCAGTAGAAGGGCAGGACTTTTGCCCATTAGTGAGTTATTCAATTTTAAGCTCAAATACCAGCATGGCACTTTTGCATCACCTTTTATCGGCATATACTTACATTGCTTACTATAATAAATTTTGATTGAAACTATGAGCATAGATCATATAAATACACATATTGACTAAATAGTTTATTCATGAAAATATCTCAAATGACATAATTGTTAAATTTGTTGTTGTTGCACATTATAATTGGACATATGTACGTAAAGGTATCTACGAATATGCATGAGCTGGAATAATTATATCGAAAAGATTTAGAGAACTTATAAGAACTAGTATCGCCGGTGCTCGAAATTCGACCATGCAATTTATTTTTTCAACTTTGTATTGGTACAAAAATTATTCCTTTTCGCGGAGATAAGCAACACTTTCCTAATTCCACTTGTACCGCAACATATTTGCCCTTTTGATCACGGTCCGACGCGAAATCATGGTCAAAATCAAGGCAGATCTGGGAAGGTGGGCCCGGTGGCGAATTCAGAAATTTCCCATGTATTTTGTTATTGTAATTGGTAGAGTGTAATGTCACAATATCTCGCCGTGGTTAAAATCTGAATTCGCTTGCGGTTCGTCCATTCCTATTGCCCATGATGTGAATTCGCTTTGATTTTGACATTACACTCTACCTTTGTAAATAAAAAAGAAGTTTTTCAATTCGCCGCCGAGCCTACCTGTTAGATATGCCTTGGTCAAAATCAAAATTACTCAGTGTGCTCTCCCGCACTCTCTCTCTCATTTCTCGCTTTAATGGAAAAGCAATAGGAGATATTTGGTCGCGTTGATTTTGATCTGAGCGTAAACTGGGCCAATGCATATAAAATAGAGACAGCGCTTTTAAATTAAAGCAACACTTCAACTTTGTTTACGATATTTCTAAACACGTTTACGATATCTATTTCTCTTAACAAAAATTTTATTTAATAATTATAAACAAATTAAATAATTTATAGAAAAAATTATATGCCTATGCACTGCTCCTCACTCATACGAACACATCCATATCAATTGTATGTGGATATGAGTATGTTAAATGTGCTAAACAGCCTGGCAATTGTTTGTATGGGAAAAATGTTAGCCTATTAATATATAGATATGAAATTCACTTTCAAAGGAGGTGTATTAAGAGTAAGTACAAAGTATTACAAAGTATGTAATAATCCTTCTACTGTTCCTTTTGAACCTGATTCATCTATTTTATTAATTTTGTAATATTGCTATAGTTTCTCCATAAATTCAGCTACGTTTTCTTTGGAAACTTTGTATTTGATTAAAACGAGTGCAATTTAAAACACACTCCCAATAGAAGAAGGAGTCACTAACGGCACTTTTGCTGATAATACTGCCGTACTGGCTGCAGACCACCTCAACCCTAACGTGGCCTCACTCAAGCTTCAAAGAAGTTTAAATAAAATTAGCCATTGGCTGAAAGGCTGGCGCATAAAGTCAAATGAATCAAAATCTGTGCAAGTGACGTTTACCAGCAGACGTAACACTTGCCCCCGTAAAACTCAATGGCAATGATATACCGCAAAGTGACGTAAAAAAAGTACCTTGGTATTGCACCTCGACAGAAAACTAACATGGAGAACTCACATATTCACCAAATGAAAAGCTCTTGATATAAAACTAAGAAATCTTTATTGGCTCATGAATCGAAACTCCCAACTATCAATCGACAACAAGCTCCTGCTTTGCTCAGCTATCTTAAAACCCATTTGGACCTATGGCATACAGCTGTGGGGAACCGCAACAAACTCAAATATAGAAATTCTCCAAAGATTGAAATCGAAAACCTTTAGAATGATTGTAAATGCACCTTAGTTACTACGTCACCAACGAGCGACTACATCGTGACCTAAAGATACCTACTTATTATCGCTCAAGAAATCAGAAAGTATGCTGTATCATATAAAACGAGACTACTAACTCACCCCAGCCCTGACGGCAATACCAACTAGTTTGGTAATCCTTAAAAGAAAATCATTTACAGATCTGTATTGATGCACTTCAATAAATGGATGCCCTACTGAGAGCAATCCGTACCAGACCTGGGTAATACTGAGTAGTAATTGGACTATAATAATAATAATAATACAATGGCGCTATTATAACTCTGACGAGTTTTATGGCCGAGCTTCTCTCCCAATTCGAGGTGTGCTCCTTTTTTTTTGTTTTTAATACTAATTGGACTACTACGTACTTAAATACTTTATATTTCGATCTTGAAGTAATTAGTCCGTACTAAGTACTTTCAGAATATTCAAGTACCAGTACAAGTATGTACAAGGAATTGCAAATTGAAGTTTTAGCAAATACTTCAAAGTATTTGACAAGAATTGAAAAATGTTCTTGAATCGATTTTTTAATTCTTCTCAAGTACTTTCAATTACTTACAAATCGATTCAAGTACATTTTTCAATTATTTTCAAGTACTTTCAATTATTTTCAAGTACTTTGAAGTATTTGCTAAAACTTCAATTATTTTGCAATTACTTGTACTTGTACTTGTACTTGAAAATTTTGGGAATGCCAGTACCAGTACCAGTACAATTCCTTTAAAATGTACTTGTCACAAGTCGTACTGGTACTTGATATTACCCAGGTCTGATCCATACATGCCCACCAAGTTTATAAAGTCTTTATTAATTACTAATTACTTTTAACGAACCAAAAAAATTAGATGTATTTTATTTATACAGTTGGCAAAATATATTGGATGCTAAACAAAAAAAACCTTCGCAAAATTCCCTTTAAAAACAAAAACTTTCATCGCAATATGAATCATCGCATAATGAATTATTGTTCAAAAAGCCACCAAATTCATTCAAAAATCATTCGCACTTCTGCTTCCACAACTTTACTCTATGAAAAGCAGCTGGTTCATTGTAAACATGATAATTAGTACGGTAGTTATCGTAGTACGATGTTTGTGTAATTTCGTCTAATTGTAGAGATATCCTACATATATATACATATATATGTATGTATGCACTTGTTTTGTGCGCTGGTTTTTGTTGTGCGGGATGCAATGATATGTTCTCATTTTGTCGCCGCTTTTGTTTCCGCTATCGGTTGTCATGTGGCGACCAACTGATTTTGCATGTGTGCATAGATTACACTGGATCACAAAATGAAATTTTTTGTCTGTACTTTGGACGTGACTACCCTATATATATGTAAAATCGGCCGCTAATTCCGAAAATCGGGTTCATTTTTAATTCTATGGGAAGGTTTTTGAGATATCGGCAATTTACCGTTATTTGGCCAATGGCTCCACTTAATCCTGAATGTGTCTTTAACGCAGTGAGGTATCTTCCTTGAGGTAACACCAAACGAAAGAAAATTAAATTTCCTTTTCATGGCTCCTATAACATTTTTCTCTAACTCTTATAGTTTCTGAAATATTGACGATTAAATTTGAATTTTTTCGATTTTTTACGATTTTTTGAAGAAAAAATTGACTTTGTCAGGCAATATTTTTAAAACCAATGTCTTCACCTTCGGTTTTACTCCTTTACGTGAAGCTCCATTCTATTGGGAAAAAGATAAGCTACCAACGAAGAAAATCCATGCTAAAATGGAAAAGTTATAGGCGATCAAGTAAATAAATCCAAGTCGCGCAATGCCTCTGCACGGGTATATTCTATGCATGTTATACCCGTAAATGGGTTTGTATCTACTGCGCTGCCAACGTGCTGCTACTGCAGATGTGTAGGTATTGGTACAACATGTATAGAATATACCCGTCCAGAGGCATTGCGCGACTTGGCTGTATTTACTTGATCGCCTATAACTTTTCCATTTTACCATGGATTTTCTTCGTTGATAGCTTATTTTTTTCGTAATGGAACGGAGCTTCACACAAAGGAGTAAAACCGAAGGTGAAAACATATGTTTTAAAGATATTGCCTGACAAAGTCAATTTTTTCTTCAAAAAATCGTAAAAAATCGAAAAAATTCAAATTTAATCGTCAATATTTCAGAAACTATAAGAGTTAGAGAAAAATGTTATAGGAGCCATGAAAAGGAAATTTAATTTTCTTTCGTTTGGTGTTACTTCAAGGAAGATAGCTCAATGCGTTAAAGAGACATTAAGGATTAGGTGGAGCCATTGGCCAAATAACGGTAAATTGCCGATATCTCAAAAACCTTCCCATAGAATTAAAAATGAACCCGATTTTCGGAATTAGCGACCGATTTTACATATAGATAGGATGGTCGCGTTCAGAGTATTTTTTGGCTGTAGAGCAGTGTTATCTGCGTATAGCATAGGTCCTGGTGTTTTAGCACAGTGGGCGAGAAATTGGAGAATTGGATTTTATTTTGTGCGCAAAGTAATGCTTTAATAGCCCAGTTAGTCGATAACGTGTGGTCCGCTCGCTGACGCAAACGCCCGTATGCAATTTTTAGGATTTTTTGAGCCCGTAGCAATCAGCTGTTTTACTCACACATATTTACATATATATATAGTTTGTTTACATTTTGGCAGGGTTGCCGTTTAATCATTTTTGAACAAACAAGATTTTTACTAATCTTCAAAGTGTTATGCGGATTACTCTTCAATACACAACTGTGCATTATTTGCCAAATGACAAGAAAATACTAATTTAATCGTTTTTAAAGTTGTCGTTGACGACTTTTTTTTTATTAATTTAGTTACTTTTTTTACGGTTGGTAATTAAAACACATTTTTCTTGTAATTTTGTTGCTGCCCAATATATTTCCATCACACCTTGGTGATAGTTATCAAGGACTAAAACATAAAATATCAAAAAAACACAGTCAGAACATTAAATTTACAATTGAAAATCCATAAAAAAATTATATTGGGAAGCAACAAGATTCTCACAAAAATCTGTGTTTAATTAAGAAATCTGTACTGAGTTTCTGTAACTCATATCTTTTCTAGTATAAATAGGTGGTGACAAAGTGTGGATCGTATTAGTGTGACATCACTTTAATTGATTTTGTTACAGAAACTCAGATTTATTGTGGCAATTTATAACTTTTTAATGTAGAAAAATTGCAGAAGAAGACCAGCAAGAGTTATCAATTAAGAAAATACCGCCACCATTGTGGATAAATACAATTTTTGCTTTAATTTTCAGTAATATCTTCATTTATTAGGAGTGTTCAATATATCAAATTTTTACATATTTTTACGAAGTTATGTTACGAAGTTACGAAGTTATGTTCAACAACCCAAAAATTCGCAAAAGAGAACCAAATTGAGAGAGTAAGACCCACTTGCAATTACTAGCAGCTTTAAAAAAAATAGAAGTCTCAAAAATTTCAATTGGAAATATACAAACATTTTAAACGCAAATTTCTAATTCTGTACTAAATAAGTTAGCGCAAAAACAAATCTTGATGATGTTGTGGAATAGCCAAAGTAGAATTTTGTTTTCCTAATTCAGTTATTTCCATTCACTTCCAATTTCAAAAATTACAATTACAACCTAAACTAAAAATCAAATTGTCAAAACAGCGTATCAGCTGTTTCTTGAGAATGTTTACGATTTTGTGTTCAATTACTTTGGTTGATAATTTTCTCTTTTTCTCGTTTTTACTCTTAATTTGACATTGACACTCTTTTTGCAAGTACTTGCAAGTAAAGTTGTTGAACAAAGCTATTATCTTGTTACTAATTTATATATATATATATATTTACATTTTGTTTGGGATTTAAAAAAAATTTATAAACGTTTTCTTTCCTTTCTTTTTAAAAATTAAAGTAATAATAAATGGTTCGTTTAAGTAGACATACTATTTTTTCCATGTGAACACATACATATATGTATATTCGATAACATTTTACAATCTTCTTGAGTTAATTGTATAATGCTGTGAAAATTACTGTTTAAATATTTAATAACTAAAAATGTTCAACTGGCAACCCTTCTACCTTGTAACCATGCGAGCGATCAGCTGACACATTTTTACGTAAAAAATCAAAATGATTTTGATTTCTGCGGTACGGGCTTCTGCGTCGTACGTCGTTGAATAATCGGTTACATACAAATCCCATTAAATAGGTTGGATCAGCTGACACGGTACACGGGTTTACGTTCTCGACTAACTGGGCTATAAGGCAGAAGGAAATTTATTTATTTTTTGGTGTGTTGTTTTTCCGACAGGGTAGGATTGCGATGAATGTATTGTGGCGCAAATTTACGCCATCCCTTGTCAAGTTTGTTTTGGTCATAAACCGGGTTCGGCGATGTGCTATCGTCATAACGGAAAGAGATACTGAAGCTTGCACATCGTCAAAACCGATTTATAACTAAATCAAGCTTGACATGGGATGACGGAAATTTGTTCCCAGTAAAAAGGAAATTACCTAAGAAGGGTTTTAAATATTCGATATTTACAGTGCAATAGAATTCTTGGTACCGAATATATTCAAGAGCGAGTACTTAGTAGCGCCAGCAGTTATTTTGTTTACATTGGGTATCATTTATTGGTACGATTAACTGTTTTTAAGTGCTTGGATATGGTATGCTGAAGAATAAAGTTTATGTCGATAACTGGTGAACTGTTTGAAGATTTTTTCAAAATACTAGTTGCTTGGTTTAAACTGTAACTAAATGAGTTTGTTGCAAGTTCTACGAAGAAAATATCTTGTTATTTATGTAGGTATATGACAAATCCTAATTACTAATTTTTAGACACTTTAATTTCTATATCTTAAAAATTGTGGAGCCGTATATCGACATCTGAGTGTAAGTTCACTCCAGTTCAAATTTCATACATATTTCTTTGAGCTGGGGCATTTTTGAAAACTTTTTTTTAGCTGGATCGTTCTTCCACTCAAGTGTAGATATGTTGATTCTATTATTAAAACCTTTAAAGCGAATTTGGATAATTCCTACGTAAATCTATTTCAATTCATGTGCAGTAAATCTATCTCCCGCCATCTAGCGGTCAATTTTGTTCTGGATTTCCTTCTTTATAGCTGCGAGGAACATATGCCAAAAATACTTATAAGGCAAATAGTTCGACAAATGTTCAAATTTTTAATGAAAAATTAAAAAAAAAAAGTAGCTGAGAAGTACATACTTTCGTGTCACTGTGCACAAGAATCGATGCTGATATGTAATAAACAGCAAGCCATAGATATTTCCACACTTGCATACATATTTACATAGATAGTTACTATGCACATCTAGTATTCAAAAAACTCAAAACCGAAACTGAAACCCGCAAACAGTAACACCACAAACATACAAACATATTTGTAACTTCAATTGGCCAACAAAAGTGACACCAAAATCAGCCACCGAACGCACCAGCAGACGCAAGCACGTACGAATTCATCAAGCAACCCCATCAACAACAACATGAGCTGGGAATTGGCATTGATTTATGCAGCTAATGAATGTATGATGTACCGACATACATATGTATGTATGTATGAGTGTGTACATTATAAATAAGTGACGAGTTACATTTGACAGTGCTCACCTTTTTTCAACAGAAAGCAGGTGAGTGGCGGGGAAACCAAAGATCAGGAAGAGTATCAGCGGAAGAATGAGAGAGATAGAGAAAGCGACAAGGCAAAGGCAAGGCTTATCCAAATAGAGGTTATATTACTTCCGTTTTTATGTGTGTGTTTTCTTTAAAAATGTCAATGTGAAAGAGAAGAGAAATGAATTTCAAGGTAAAATTTTTGCCAATTCGTTTTGTCTGACATTCACACTTTTTAGTACACATACACAATTCCAATCAGCTTACCTACTGCGATATCCTTCTTTAGATAATTCTTGGGCAAAGGTGAGTATGTAAATATTTATGGATGCATGTGGTTTTTGTTAAGCAACTCATTCATAAGTACATACATACTTACATCTGTGCTTGCGTGGGTAAGTCTGGGGATCGCTTGTACTTATCTTTATATATATTACGCTAAGCGATTTTTTGTACGCACCATAACTTTTACACCTTTATACCGATTTTCGAAAATGGGGTGTCAGATGAAAGGGCTTGACCTGTAGATGTGCAGGAAGGTTTAATATTTCTGAAAATGGTTGCCACCTGTTAAAAAATTTAATTACATTGTATAGTTCGATTGATTTTTAAATTTTAGGTACCATATGAAAGGGCTTGAGCTGAAAATGACTAATTTATTAAAATTTTTACAAAAAGGGTTGCCACCTGTTCAAAAATACAGTTTTACGCTATAGTTTGTTTGATTTTTAAATTTGAGGTCCCATATGAAAGGACTTTACGTTAAAATGAGTAATTTATTAAAATTTTTACAAAAAGGGTTGCCACCTGTTCAAAAATTCATTGTTACGCTGTAGTATGTTTGATCTTTAAATTTGAGGTGTCATATGAAAGGGCTTTGTGTGAAAATAAGTATGTAATTTATTATAATTTTTACAAAAAGAGTTGCCACCTGTTCAAAATTTCATTTTTACGATATAATTTGATTGATTTTTAAATTTCAGGTACCATATGAAAGTGCTTGACCTGAAAATGAGTAACTTATTAACATTTTTACAAAAAGGGTTGCCACCTGTTCAGAAATTCAGTTTTACGCTATAGTTTGTTTGATTTTTAAATTTGAGATATCATATGAAAGAAAACTAGAAAGAGAAAGAGGACTGCAACAAATGGCCTTTAGGAGGTCGCTCTAAGTTTAACATATTCTAGAAAATTATTCGGCATAAAACTTCACTATGGGGCTCCTCGCACAAAATCTTTGTATAAAAAATCTAGGTCCACAGAAAATGAAAATAACCAGTAACTATCTAGGTATATGCTTCATTTTATATTTTATTAATAAGATTCTATGGGCTTACAGCCGATTCATATTATGCCAATTTTAAGGGGAAGTCAAATTTAAAATAACAATCAAAAAAATTGTCAAATGTGGCAATAAGTAAGTGGTCTTCCACCCTCAAATCGTCTCACAGTGTAATCAAAAGCCACAGCATCGCGTGGCAGAGTTTACTAGTGACCTTTGTTTGTGCATGCTTGGATGCTTGTGAGGTGTTTACATGAATTTTGATGAAATTTACACTGCGGTTGAAAAGCAACACAAGTCGCACTTGCACACACATATGTATGTATGCATAATGAATAATGGAAGAATGATATGTGAGGCAAGTGAATGTGTGTAGTAGATAGATGAATTGTATATTCAAAATTGTTGTCGTAACAACATAAATAAATTTATATGTGTTTGTATCAGGGTTGGGCACAGTGCATTCAATTTTGATTGCATTCAGCCTTGCATTCTCCATTCACTGATGAGTGGTAGTGAAAATTTTATTTGCATTACCATTCACTATTGAATGGTAATGCAAATGTGGCTTGCACTACCATTCAGTAGTGAATGGTAATGCAAACGTGGCTTGCACTACCATTCAGTAGTGCATGGTAATGCAAATGTGGTTTGCACTACCATTCAGTAGTGAATGGTAATGCAAATGTGGTTTGCACTACCATTCAGTAGTGGATGGTAATGCAAACTTGGCTTGCACTACCATTCAGTAGTGAATGCGAATGCAAATGTGGTTTTCACTACCATTCATTGCATTCCCACTACAAGTATGATTTGTGAAAACCTATGATCGCAGTTTAGGCATGAAGTAGCCAATCTATTTAATAACGCGAAGGAAGTTTGTGAGCTATTCTACACATGGAATTAGCTTAGAAAATTGATAATTTTATATTAAAGATGAAATGTGTTTATTTTTTTTAAATAATGTTTTTGTGTACTTGTAGTATGAAGCTTCAGCTATCAGATCATGTCAAAAATTTTCAAATGAATTCAAAAAAATAGGCGAATTTCCAATATTTTCTCAACAAATGCCATATGCAAAATACTTCTGTGAGCCACTGTATAAGTATAAGTATTTTTTTACCTACGTGTTTAAAAGAAATTTATTAACAACCTTAAAACCTATTGATATACACAGGACATATTGCAATGCCGCGTTGGTTTCCAATCAGTTTTATAAGCCTTATTCCATGTGTAGAATATCCCATAAACTTCCTTCCCGTTATTAAATAGATTTGCCACTTAATACCTAAACTACGATCATAGGTTTTCACAAATCATACTTATAGTGGGAATGCAATGAATGGTAGTGCAAGCCACATTTGCATTACCATTTACTACTGAATGGTAGTGCAAACCACATTTGCATTACCATTCACTATTGAATGGTAATGCATTTTGAATGGTAATGCAAAAATGCCCATCCTTGGTTTGTATGTAGTTATTTGCATGTCTTATCGATTGATTGCCTTTGGTGGCTTACTGATTTTGCCGATTATGAACTTAACTAATAATAACAAAGTTTCCATATGAACATTTTCTGGAGAGTGTGTGTATTTGAATAGAAGGCATTCATATTCATGTTGATGAGCTTAAAAATTATATACCCAGTAGCGATAAACTCCGCTAGCCTAGAGCTAAAATTACTTAGTTACCACATGTAGCTCTAGGGGAGCCTTTGACTGATATCCTTGCGCTTTTTGCCATAAATTTGATATCACATGCACCTGCAAATGTTCTTGAATGGATTAAAATGAGGTTTACTTATTAAGCTACAACTTTTCAGTTTAAGCTCGAATAGTTAAATCCCGTCTCCACATAATTTAATTTGGATTCGAATAATCTCGCGAACTAACCCGTCTACATGTACCTGATTGTCGTTCAGTTTGACATTTCTCGTTCCCGTTCTTCTTCGATGTAGTTTAATTTATTTGCGGTAAACATTAAAAATGAAAATTTACGATGTCGAAAAAGTGCAAATTAAATAAAGGTATAATTTAATTAATTCTTTCAATATGTATTTTTGCTGTTAATTTTTGTCTGTTTGTCAGATTTAGAGAGGTTTTCGATATAGAATTAGAGAAGGTATCGATTTTACCGTCGTTGACGAGGGCGTTGAGAAGGAACAATGTTGTTCAAGCACTGGATTCGACATCGAATGACGATGGAAAGTTAGAACGACGTTCTTTTACAATTGAAGTTCGAAATTGCAAATTAAAGTTCAGAATATTACAATTTGAGGTTCAGAAAGTTTCATTTGTAGTTTAGATGAAAAGTTACTCATACGCCCCAGTGCCTCATTTCCCAACTTCAAGTGTAATACTTCCGAACCTCAATTTTATTTTTCTGAACTTCGAGATAAACTATCAGACCTTAAGCTGAAAAATCGCTAGCTTAGAGTGCAAACTGTGTAAGTCCACTTTTATGAAAAAGTGTATTTTTATGTAGAACGCTAGAAAAATCAAATACGCACCACGCTAAACAAGTCTGAGATACTTGTCATATTTCTACTCGTTGTTATTCAGTGATACGCAAATTTTGTAAGTACAAAAAGCGAAGAAAATTGTGTAAGTCCAAAATATTTACTATTACAGAAATTTTTTTTCCGTTTTGAAATTTTTTAATTTTTTGTTTTTTGTCTCTCCTACAAAGTTTGAAAAAAAGGACTTTTTTGCACTCTAAAGGACACAATTTGCACTCTAAGCTAGCGAAATGTGTAAATGTTCCCCCATCCATTTCATTCACATTCTTATAGATTGGTATGACAAGTTTATCCTGCTACAAAACCACATCTTCAACAATAGAGAGTAACTAGTAAACCCTGCCACGCGATGCTGTGGCTTTCGATTACACTGTGAGACAATTTGAGGCTGGAAGACCACATATTGCCACATTCGACAATCTTTTTTATTGTCATTTTAAATTTGATTTCCCCTTAAAATTGGCAGAATATGAATGGGCTGTAAGCCCATAGAATCTTATTAATAAAATATAAAATGAAGCATGTACCTAGATAGTTACTGGTTATTTTTATTTTCTGTGGATCCAGATTTTTTATACAAAGATTTTGTGGGAGAATCCCCATAGTGAAGTTTTCTGGCGAATAATTTTCTAGAATATGTTAACATTAAAGCGACCTCCAAATGGCCATTTTTCGCAGTCCTCTTTCTCTTTATAGTTTTCTTTCATATGAAAAGATGGTAAACCTTTTTGTAAAAATAATAAGCCCTTTCATATGGTACCTGAAATTTAAAAATCAAACAAACTATATCGTAAAAATGAAATTTTTAACAGGTGGCAACTCTTTTTGTAAAAATTATTATAAATTACTTATTTTCACACAAGGTCCTTTCATATGATACCTCAAATTTAAAAATCAAACAAACTATAGTGTAACACTGAATTTTTGAACAGGTGGCAACCCTTTCTGTAAAAATTTTAATAAATTACTCATTTTCAGCTCAATCCCTTTCATATGGCACCTCAAATTTAAAAATCACACAAACTATAGCGTAAAACTGAATTTTTGAACAGGTGGCAACCCTTTTCAAAAAAATTCAACCTTCCTGCACATCTACAGGCCAAGCCCTTTCATATGACACCATTTTCGAAAATCGGTATAACGGTGTAAAAGTTATGGTGCGTACAAAAAATCGCTTAGCGTAATATATATAAAGATCAGAGAATTGTATAGTAGTTTCATGAGTTTGATAGTTCAGTTTGGGTAGATCACAGCGTATAAAGAGCCCACACAATAACGCTAAACTATCAAACTTTTTTTTCGACATAAATACGGAGATCCTTCGAAAATCGTTTTCTCTGTCCAGATCGTCTGTCCCACTCAGATCTCCATTGAAGTCTCCAGTGCATATATTTTCTATTTACGGTAGCTCAAAGTCGTTCTCAAGCCTTCGTTATCCGATATATTTACATTCCCCAAGAATTTGAATACAGCCCGTTTCCGAAGAGAAGTTTTAGAGAGAGAGAGAGAGAGAGAGGGAGATAGAGAGAGAGAGAGAGAGAGAGAGAGAGAGAGAGAGAGAGAGAGAGAGAGGGAGAGAGAGAGGGGGAGATAGAGAGAGAGTTGTCTAAAAATGCATCACCACATAAACTTGAAGTTTTCCCATTTTACATTGTCTATAATATCAGGCGCTCATCATCGATGTCATCTAGAATTGTTGCTTATGATGACGCAAATGGCAAGCTTCAATAATAGTTCAGCGTACATACATATAAACATAAGAATGTGTGTATGTCAACAACTTAACAACAACACCGATGCGCTCATGTGTATATGCATTTGGGTGTTTTGTAACCAATAATACATTTTGGTTCAATATTGCAATGATCATAACTCTGGTTGCATTTCATGCATATTGAAGCGAGTAAGGATACGTATGTATATGTGTGCTTGTGGGTTCACATGTGCATATATATGTGTGCTTGTGGGTTCACATGTACATGTGTAGGTGGTGTACGTACAAACTTTACTTAGCAACCAGAGAGTTGCCAATAATTCCCTGTAAAAAAGTGTGCGACGAGTCTCTAAAAGGATTTGTCCGGGAGCGCTCTCTTTCGGGTACAATTAGTCTACAATTGTTCCCAATTGTACCCGAACGGGTACATATGTATACTAATTGTAGACGAATTGTACCCGAAAGGGTATCAAACGGGTACAATTAGTCGCACAAATGGATGTGTCGCATTTGCTACCTGTTCGGGTACAAAACGGGTACAATTGTGCGCTTTTGCTACCCGTTCGGGTACAAACTGGGTACAATTAGTCTCTTCATAGGACATGCTCAAACAAAAGAGAACACTTCAACCCATATAAAGAGATACAAATGGGTAGTAATCGCATGCTCCCTTGCGAGTTGTCCCGGATGTATCCCGGAGTGATCGCATTTTTTGCAGGGTTATTGAAAAACACAAACACATGCAGCTATTCAAGCTCACACGAGCATAAATTTAATGCGGTAAGCGGAGCCAGCAAACTTTTGGCAGGTTCATGATATATATGCACACACATACAGAATGTAACGGCCACAGCTTCAACCCAACTACCCTGCAGTAAATTTGTTTCACTGCTGAAGGATCAGTGATGATTCTTTTTTGAATATTCATCACTGTCGTCATAATTCAGTACAATTTTATTTTTTTTTCTGAGGAAAGCAAACCATTTATATGAAAAATTCAGCAGTCTTTATATGAAAGTATTCACTGATGCCTCCTCGTCATAGGTGAATTGCATCAGTGATTCATTAAGGATTCATTGCGGATTTTTACTGCAGGGTACGTCAACACTTCACATGCATAATTAATAAATTCAATAATTAGGAAAATATATCAGAAATGTCATGCATCTTTCATGTGTGCATCGGCAATGTGTATCTACATATATTTTGTTTCATTGCAAACAGATGGTCAAACCGAAACCTATTCTATATGTAATTAATTTGATCTAAATTATGGGCAATTGATGCTGTCTAAATAATCTCAGATTTGATCTTTCTCATGATTCACGAATAGGAAATTTAGCGGCAACGAGATTTAAGCACCACAGCGCGCCATCTCGTGGGCGCACTGTTTATGGCTTGGTTGGGCACTCGCTTAGCAGGTGCTCCACCGTCTGCTCCGTGTTTCAAGATCTTGTTAAAATCCCGGTCCGAAAAGTTTCCTAGACACGAAGAGCTCAGACATTGGAGTTGTCAGAGTGGCGGCAGTACTTTAGACTGTGTCGGAAGGTTTTTGGGGGATTTTTCAGTTTTTGCAAACTTTTCTTGAAATTATTAGGTTCGCGCAAGTCATGGCCTTGGGCTTAATAAACTATAGAATTGAAATAAATAAAACTACAAGAATAGCATGCCAGATTACTCGTACCACTTTCCTTAAAAATTAAAATTAATTAAAAGCGCTTCAAATACGTTTCAAACATCGCCTACGTACTTCGAAAGTTTTCTAACACGTATCTAAAAATTCGTAACACCACATCCGACACATGTCAGTGGAGCCACAAAAGCCGCATGTGAGCCATGAGCACACTTTTTCGCCATAATTTTGCAATATTTGCACCAGATTGTGCCAGGCACGTAGCGGTTGGCAGGTGGGGTGGCGGTCGGTGTTCGACGATGACTCTGATTGCTATCTGCATGTGCTTGGTGCGCAATTGTGGGCGCTTCGAACTCGCTATACTCTGTATTTAATATTGTATTGAATTTTAAGTGTTTTTGTCTTGAACAAATTTTGAGAAACTAATAATGCTAATATTTTTAACTGCAGACGGTTCTATATAGTTTTCCACGCAAATGCGTGCACAAGGCCCTTGAGTCATGGGTAGATATCTAGATTGGGGAAAACAAAACAGGTTTAGATATGGAAATTTCTGCTTTTATAAATATGAGTTTTCTGGAAATTTTCCTAGAACGAATTTCGGCCGCTTCCATATCATTGGGTATCAATTTGGATAAGGTTTAGGCTACCTAACTAAATAATTTGGACTAATACATGTATGCATATATGCAATTTTTAATTTTTAATTTTAGGTTTTTAAATTTTAATTCTTGGTTTTTAATTTCTAATTTCTAATTTTGAATTTTTCTAGAAATTAAAAAATTAATTTTTAATTTTTGTTTATTTTTAATTTTTAACTTTTGAGTTAATTTTTAAATTATTAGTTTTTAATTTTTAACTACGTTTTAAATTTTTTATTTAAAATTTAAAATTTTTTAGTTAATTTTTAATTTATAATTTTTCAATTTTAGTTTTTAATTTTTAATTCTTAATTTCTAACTTTTGAGTTTTAATTTTTTAATTTTCAATTTTTAATTTTTAACTTTTAGGGTTAAATTTTTTAATTTTAAATTTTAAATGTTTGAGTTAATTTATATTTTTTAATTTCTGTTTTTAATTTTTAATTTTTAGTTTTTTGTTTTTAATTTTTAATATTTAGTTTTTAATATTTAATTTTTAATTTTTAATTTTTAATTTTTAATTTTTAATTTTTAATTTCTAGCTTTTAATATTTAACTTTTAATTCTTAGGTTTTAGTTCTTAAATCCAAATCTTTAATTTTAAATTTCTGTTTTAAATTTTTAGTTTTCAGTTTTTAATTTTTGGTTTATAATTTTTAATTTTTAATTTTTAACTTTTAATTTTTAAATTTTAGCTTTTAGCTTTTAATTTCAAAAAATTAATTTTAAATTTCTGTTATCAGTTTTTAGTTTTAAGTTTTTAGTTTTTTAATTTTTAATTTTTATTTTTTGAGTTTTAATTTTATAGTTTTTATTGTTGGGGTAAGTGGAAAAAAATTCAACAACTATTTACAGCGAAGGTTGAGTGTATAGCTATTTCACGAAAAACCATTTTCGATCATCAGCACTCTTTTCGGAAGTGGATGCATAGTTTTTAATTTTTGAAATTTTGAGTTTTAATTTTTTAGTTTTTAATATTGAATTTTGAATTTAAAATTTTTAATTTTAAATTTTAAATTTTAAATTTTAAATTTAGAATTTTTCTTTTAATTTTTAATTGTTTAGATTTTAGTTTTTAGTTTTCAGTTTTAATTTTAATTCTTGGTTTTTAATTTCTAATTTCTAATTTTGAATTTTTCTAGAAATTAAAAAATTAATTTATAATTTTTGTTTATTTTTAATTTTTAACTAAGTTTTAAATTTTTAATTTAAAATTTTAAATTTTTTAGTTAATTTTTAATTTTTAATTCTTCAGTTTTAGTTTTTAATTTTTAATTTTTAATTTCTAATTTTTGAGTTTTAATTTTTTAATTTTCAGTTTTTAATTTTTAACTTTTAGGGTTAAATTTTTTAATTTTAAATTTTAAATGTTTGAGTTAACTTTTATTTTTTGATTTCTGTATTTAATTTTTAGTTTTGTGTTTTTAATTTTTAATATTTAATTTTTAATATTTAATATTTAATTTTTAATTTCTAGCTTTTAATTTTTAATTTTTAATTCTTAGCTTTTAGCTCTTAAATTCAAATCTTTAATTTTAAATTTCTGTTTTAAATTTTTAGTTTTTAGTTTTTAGTTTTCAGTTTTTAATTTTTAGTTTTTAATTTTTAATTTTTAATTTTTAATTTTTAGCTTTTAATTTTTAATTTTTAATTTTTAGCTTTTAGCTTTTAATTTAAAATCATTAATTTTAAATTTCTGTTATAAGTTTTTAGTTTTTAGTTTTTAATTTTTAATTTTTGTTTTTTGAGTTTTAATTTTATAGTTTTTAATTTTTGAAATTTTGAGTTTTAATTTTTTAGATTTTAATATTGAATTTTGAATTTTAAATTTTTAATTTTAAATTCTGAATTTTGAATTTTAAATTTTAAATTTTAAATTTTTCTTTTAATTTTTTAGATTTAAGTTTTTAAATTTTAATTTTTAGTTTTGACTTTTAATTTTAGTTTTTAATTTTATAGTTTTTAATTTTAAATTTTTTAAATTTTGAGTTTTAATTTTAGTTTTAGTTTTTTAGTTTTTAATTTTGCATTTTGAATTTTCAATACCTGTATATCTTCAAGCCGATTTAAACTTAAATAAAAATATTTCCCTACAAATTCAATATCTTAACGTTCTTCGCCAGCCAAGACGCATGCTTACCATGAATAAATTCTATACTTATTTTGTATTTTATATTTTACTGCGAGTTAGACATAATTGCTTTGTTGAGAAGCATGCCTTCTTGGATTTGCCACAATACATACATATTCCCACTTTGCTCAACAACAGCGCAACAAGCGAATTGGCTTGGCTTCCGACGGTTGAAGGAAAAAAGGATATCCGCGCCTGAAAGTTGCGTGCCAATGCATGAGCCACACAAATCATTTTAACAGGCGGTTTTTGGTATGGCTGTGGATTATTTTTTGGACATTTTTATAACCAGTTGTGAAAGTAAGCTTACTCCTGGAAAATAATGTAAATTGCCTAACATTCAACCACATTACGATAATACAAAATTCTAAAATCGATATTCAAAATCTAAAATTAAAATTTTTCATAAGTAATAATCCACATCAAAGTATAGTTTATTTTTTACTTGTTTTATTTAATTTCCTTGCAGATTTTTTGGTGGATTGTTGTTTGTGTTGTGTTGTCGTAACAATGAGGTCCTGCGCCATGTGTGGTAATAAAAGCTTAAGGCACATAGGTAGTCTTTGGTAATAATGACTCTTCACGTATATATACACCAATTTTTGTAATTTATTTGTTTTGGTTAAACCTGCAGCGATCGAGCTGCAGTCAAGCGTATATTCCTTTGTTATATACGCTTCGTGGTCCGCTGTGGTGCAGTGGGTAGAGTGCTCGCCTGTTATGCCAGAGGTCTCGGGTTCAAACCACGGTCCGAGCCAAACACCAAAAAATTTTTCTAATTAGTAAAAATCCGATTATTGGATTTTTTAAGAGCAGCGGTCACCTCTCGGCAGTGGGCGGCATACCCTTCGAGAGTATTTCTGCCATGAAAAAGCTTCTCACAAAAAATGCATTCGCCGTTCGGAGCCGGCATAAAACTGTAGGTCCGCCCAATTAGTAGGAAAAACAAAAAGGAGCACACCTCGAATTGGGAGAGAAGCTCGGCCATAAAACTCGTCAGAGTTATAATAGCGCCATTGTATTATTATTATATACGCTTCGAGAACAACAAACAATTTTAGCCAGCTTGAACGCCATAGATTTTTGCAACACACACCATTAAAATAATAACAAAAAGGGTTACCATTTTCTTCATTCCCTTGTCCATCGCTGCTTTAGGTACTAAACAATTTTGCTAATTCGTCTGTCTATCCACACACTTGTGTGTTTTTGCGTGTGTGTTTGTTTTAGAATACTTTTTCGCAAATTTCACATTTGTTTTTGTTTTTCGTTTGTTGCTTGGCAACTTTGGCTGCCTTGGCTGACTTGGCACTTCCAAGGCATTCTTTGCCCTTACTTACTTGTCTGTTGCTTGGTGCCTAACTCGTTTTTTTTTTTGTTAATATGAGTTTTGACACCTGATAATTGCTTTTTACCCACTTCCGTTTTAACAAACATGAAATAACTCTGTAAGGATATTAGCTAATGCAGATATAGCTAATTATATAAGTTTTTGTAATTTGTAAACATGTTGAAAACAGTTAAAACGTTTATGTAATGTGTCTCATCAACATGTTGATATGATGAGAAAGGGTTTATTACGTGTACGAAAGTTATTTGGTATACATATATGGCAACAGTATAAGATTGATATTATTTTAGTCAAATTTTTAGTGCTTTTGAATTTATATATATTTTTTTATCTTTATTTTTTTTTTTAATTTTTAGGTTTTAATTTCTAATTTTTAATTTTTAATTTTTAAATTAATTTCAAAATTTTAATTTATAACGTAATTTTTAATTTTGTAATTTGTATTTTGAATCTTTTTCTTTTTTATCTTTAATTTTTTATTTCTTATGTTTAGGTTTTAATTTCTAATTTTTAATTTTTAATTTTTAAATTAATTTCAAAATTTTAATTTATAACGGAATTTTTAATTCTAAATTTTTAATTTGAATTTTTTATTTTTTATTTTTGTAATTTTTTAGTCTTTAGCTTTTAACTTTTAATTTTAAAATTTAAAATTTTTAATTTTGAAATTTGTATTTGGAATCTTTTTATCTTTTTTATCTTGAATTTTTTATTTCTTATTTTTAGGTTTTAATTTCTAATTTTTAATTTTTAAATTAATTTCAAAATTTTAATTTATATCGTAATTTTTAATTTTGAATATTTAATTTGAATTTTTTATTTTTTATTTTTTGTTTCTATTTTTTAATATTTAAGTTTAATCTTTTAATTTTGAAATTAAAAAATTTTTTAAATCTTCAATCTTCAATTTTTTATTTTTAAATTTGTATTTTGCATCTTTTTTTTACCTTTAATTTTTTATTTCTTATTTTTAGGTTTTAATTTCTAATTTTTAATTAATTAATTTCAAAATTTTAATTTATAACGTAATTTTTAATTTTGAATATTTAATTTGAATTTTTTATTTTTTATTTTTTGTTTTTATTTTTTAGTCTTTAACTATTAACTTTTAATTTTTAATTTTGAAATTTAAAATTTTCTTAAATCTTGAATTTTCAATTTTTAATTTTGAAATTTATATTTTAAATCTTTTTTATCTTTAATTTCTTATTTCTGATTTTTAGGTTTTAATTTCTAATTTTTAATTTTTAATTTTGCCATTAATTTCAAAATTTAAATTTATAGCGTAATTTTTAATTTTGAATATTTAATTTGAGTCTTTTATTTTTTGTTTTTTATTTTTTGTTTTTATTTTTTAATCTTTAACTTTTAACTTTTAATTTTTAATTTTGAAATTTAAATTATTTTAAATCTTGAATTTTCAATTTTTAATTTTAAAATTTGGTATTTTAAATTTCAGTTAACCATATTGTCTTTTTTTTAAATTATACCGTCTCACGGAACAAAAATAAGTAAAATATGTAGATTTATAAAGATGTTAAAATTGAAAAATTTTTATGAAAATGTCACTTTATACAATTGCTAAAACCTACTTTATTTTCTATGGTGCCGGCCATAGTTTGTAGTATGCTTTTGTTCCCATGCAAATTTTGAAGTTTTAATTTGAATTTTAATTTTTAAAGTTTGAATTTTTAATTTGAATTCTAAAATTTGAGTTTTGAAGTGAAGAGAGGGAAATTGCATGACATCGATATTAATTTTTATTTAAATTTTTTTATTTTTAAATTTTTTTTTATTTGAATTCGTTATTTTTAATTTTTATTTTTTTCTTTTTAGTATTTAATTTTAATTTATAATTTTTAATATTTAATTTTGAATTTCCAATTTTGATTTCTAATTTTTGAATTTTGAATATTTCATTTTTAATTTTTAATATTTAGTTTAAAAATTTGAATTTTAAATTTGAAGTCTTTATTTTTAATTTAAAATTTTTAATATGTATTATTTAATTTTGAATTTTGGTGAATTTTGTATTTTTGTGAATTTTGAATTTTTTGAATTTTTATAAATTTTGAGATTGGGTATATTTTAGTGAACTTTGAATTTTTAATTTCGAATTTGAAATTTTTAGTTTGCATGTTATCATACCCAGTTCTATCCTGTGACATTCCCATAAGCTACATAAGTGTAAATCACAGCATAAAGACGAAATCAAAAACCAAACCATGTCAACCACATCATCTCGAACTTCAATGAAGCGTATGAGGAAGCGATGTTTATAATATTTTAATTGGCTCTCATTACAGTGACTGGCGGTATCATTTGCTGGTTTAGATGGCAAAACAGCAATAAAAGTATTTATCCTCCCGTCATCCTGCCTCTTTGTTAGGCAAAAAAACTTTCATCAAGTGTCACAACAACATCATTTATAACTGTCTCTGCTCACTTGTCGGCAACAGCCTCCTTGTCTATGGATGGCTGTACATATTTATGTATTTATGTTATTGCGGTCGGATGTAATATACTTACATACCTATGTACGTTGTATATGAGTTCAGTGATGTGGTAGAGTATGTTTTTGTACTTTGGGTTTGCTTGCATGGAGGCATCACAAAGTTTTTCACAGGATTATTGAGTTGTTATGCAGATAAAGTGGTCTTGTGCATTGATTTTACAAGTAAAGAGGATGACTTAAGAAGTGAGGGGCATACTTTATTATTATTTTTTTGTTTTTGTTTTTAAGCATTATTAGATGAAAGACGATATTCTTTTGATTGGCTTTTTGTTAACGGTGTCTTGTGCCATATAAAACGTGTTTGCATCCTTTAAGAAGGCATTGTGAGACTTTCTGCCATGAGTGCATGGATGCTGTATGCTTTCGCAGAGATCAGCAAACCTCTATTACAAGTAGCCACAGCCCAGTCTCTCTACATCTCCAAATTCTCTTTACTTCATGGACCTCATATCAGTTACATTCCTATTGAAACGCCCTTTATGAAGCACTCCTCGCTCGCGAAACATACTAAGTGTCTCTTTCGTTGTAATTACTATCCCTATAATGTCTAGATATTCATCATTCGCCGAATAACTTCATGAGTTGCAAGTTCAAGCAAACCATCGGAAACCACATGATAAATTCCCATACCACAGCGCTTGCCACAGCTATAAAATATATGTACAAGCGTTTAGATACGTATGTATGGATGTGTGTATGTATTTTTAATCATACATATCTACATATACATATTTACATATAACATGCCATAAACCAGCAAACTGTCAACAAGCCAAATAAGCCACCAGCAGCAATGAGTATCCTTGTGTTTTGTGTGTGTGTGTGTCACGGAGAGATTGTATAAATTAGTAAGTGAGTGCGCCATGTCCGCTGCGCGCCTCGTCACTGATTTTGTGGTTAAAGGACGCGTTGACAGATTTTGACAAATTGATTTTAATTAACTTTGCATGGAGAATTTTGTTTTGTGTGAGCGCTTTTTGTGTTCTTGTGTGTATGACATTTTGTGCAAAAGTCAAGTAGGCCAATTCTTTTTTTTTTCGTTTTTTTTTTGTGGATTTTATTAAGTTATTTATTAAACCGCAGTCAAGGTGTGAAAGATTATCGTGATTTAAAGAAATCATGAAATTAATGACACTGTCCAACAGCATTTTTGCAAGAGGTAGGTAAATACGTTATTTTCCTGAAAGAGGATATCATGCTGATATTTTTTGGTGAAAAATTTGATATTCGAGAACGTCTGAGTTCGTTTTTTGTACAGACTAGAAACTCAGAGACCGTTAATGTAATAAATATTGCCATCGCTGATCCGCTGAACAATCACTTCGCCTGTAAATAATTTAAGGAAACAAGGAATTATTTGATTTTCGGAGAAATTGAATTGCAAACATATTCTATAATATGTATTATCTCTATTGTAAGTATGTACCTATGTATGTATGTAAGTATATGTGTTTGTATACAAATCTGCAGTTACATATGTACGTTTAATTAGACACTAACACAATTAACTTTAAACAAGATTAAAGTAAATGATAAGCTGACACATTTACATGACAACTTACAAGATTTTGATGACGACAGTGATGCCGACGGCGACAGCGACGTCCATGCGCACGATAATACACACAAATTCGCCACTGCCAATCAGGGCAACCCGCAACAAATATCAAGGAATTTGGCAATGGGTTGTCAATATGTAAATACTCATTCATAGTGAAATACAGTGAGCAGCAGCAGCTTGTTTATTAAGTTCTTTTGGAAAAAATGGAACATGTTTAAAATACAAATGGGATCAGTATAAAGTGTTCAGTTCTTAATGGTAAAATTATACGATGAAAAATTTTGTAGAATATTTTAATCCATTAGAGGGGTTACTTTCATATCTTTCTTAGGCTTTAGGAATAAAATCGCATTTAGCTGGGCGTTAGATGGTTAAAATATTTTAGAAAGTTGTTGGTCGCACAAAATTTTACTAGGAGTATGCCCAGACAAAATATTTACCTATGCACTACACGCTAAATACCACACTCAGAGAAAAAGCAAGCTAAATTTCAGTATAGCGGGCTTAAATCAAGCCGAAAACGTTATGAGAGCCTGTTAAGCTCAGAAATGCTAAAAGTAAGAATATATTCTTATTCTTCTATTTATTCCTGGTTTTCCACTTTTTCGAAATTCAAAATCCGAAATCATTTAACCCACCTAACAAAATGAAAAAATAAAAGTGTTTTCTTCAACGCATGGTATTTTATTTCGTTTTATTTTTAGAAATGTACTTATTTATATACATCTATATATATAAAAATGGTGTAAAAAATGTTACTAACCTCATCAGGTTAGAACGGCTGGACCGATTTCTGTAAAATTTTTTGTTAGTTGTTCGTATTCTCGAGGAGAAGGTTCGTACGGAAGAAAATTTTGGAAAATCTCTTCGGAAAAGTCCGAAAATTGGAAAAATCGGTGTGTATGTGTGTATGTGTGCATGTGTGGATGTGTGTCCTTTATAGACTCCCAAAGTAACCAACCGATCTTTATGAAATTTTCACAGCAGATTCATGTGGTGTTAGCGCGCATAATAGGGTATATAGAATTTCGAAAAAGGGGGAGCTTTCCGGAAAACATTCCTAAATGTGGACCCAGATCGACCCAGCAAGTCTTCGAGCAAAATTGGTATCAAATGGCCTTCAACACAAAGTTATTTTCATTGCAATGCCTAGGCCGGGTCCCCAGATATGGGTCAAAACGTGGGACCGAGTGACCCTGGAAAGTTTCTGAGCGATATTGGTATCAAATGAAAGCTGTTGAGGAGGACTTCAATAAAGAGCTTTTTAAATAGTGATACCTAGGCCGGGTTCCAAGATTTGGGTCAAAGCGTGGACCCGGATAACCTCTGAATGTTTTCGAGCGATATTGGTAGAAAATGAAAGGCGTTGAGCAGGGCTTCCACATACAGCTATTTTCATTGTGATTTCTCAGAGATGGCTAAAGTAGTGGGCCCGCACTCAAAAAAAAATTACTCAGATTATGGAAAAATGGGAATGATTCGGCGCTAAAGACATATTTCCATATTTTGATGTACAATTTTCTTTAAAACGTGGTTTTTATTCCTTGATTTGAAGAAAATCGTACATCAAAATATGGAAATATGTCTTTAGCGCCGAATCATTCCCACTTTTCCATAATCTGAGTAAGTTTTTTTTTCAGTGCGGATTGTGATGGACGGCTCCGGTAAGGTAAAGGTAGATATGTATAGGGATAGGGATAGGAATAGGGATAGGGATAGGGATAGGGATAGGGATAGGGATTGAGATATAGATTGCGATTGAGATTGAGATTGAGATTGAGATTTAGATTGAGATTGAAATAGAGATAGGGATTGAGATAGAGATGGAGATCGGGAGCAGTAGGTTTGTCGCGGCGAATATAACTATAACTTTTATTCAGAGAATAGACAATTTTTTTATTATTCGCAGTAATTAAGATGGACTCTAAGATAATGGTTAGCAATACGGTAATCAAAGACTTTTCTTTAGGCTTCATAGGAATAGATTTTAGCAGAACAACGTCTGCCGGGTCAGCTAGTATACATATAGTAATTTATATAATATACAATGAAATTTTATCATACATACTTCTTAAAACAAGATTTTTTCAGATTTTTATCTTGCTTTAAGAATACCACTCCTGTTTCAAGAAAAAACTTACATTTTATATATTTTTCCTTAATTTCAGTAATTATTAAATCAAGTACGACATAGCTTGATTTTAGCCCGCAACTTTTCTCTGAGTGCACAGAAATAAATAAATAATAGCTTAAAAAACTAAAAAACACGCTTTAATCTTAAAAATTTACTAAAAATTGAGAAATAATTTAATCAGAAACAAAATGATGAACGAAAATATAAGTATTTAAGGAAAAGCGTGGGGTGCTCAGTATGTCAAAAAATATTTAAAATCGGTGTTTTTTTACTAATAATTTTATTTTGACTTTTTTGAGATTTCATATAAGTATCGTACTCTTTAATTTCGCAACTAGGTATATTTTTGTACTAGTTTACGAATCGAATATTTTCATGTTCAAATATTTTTGAGCACCCCCACGCTTTTCCTTAAATACTTATATTTTCGTTCATCATTTTGTTTCTAATTAAATTATTTCTCAATTTTTAGTACGATTTTTAAGATTAAAGCGTGTTTTTTAGTTTTTAGTGGTGTTCTCCGAAATAGATCTACATACATATGTATTTATAACTTCTACCAAAAATCCCAATATGCAGTGAAGTAAACTAGCTTATTATGCAATAATTTCCAAACCCTTTTATTCAAGGTTTTCCAAACTAGTTTGGAAATACAAAATTTCCCAAACGTTTTGTTATGTTTTACAATCAGAAGGTGAAGAGGAGGGCTTTCTTCAGAAACTCAGTTTGAAGCGCAATTTGCTTTTGTAGTACAAGCAGAGCGTTCATTAACGCAAATTTTTCATCAAGCGTCGCTCATCACAATCATTAAAAATATATATACTGCCGCTGTTGCGTTTTGTGCTGTGTTTCTGAACATGCCCAAGTTGAGGTAAAGCATTTGAGCGTTAGCATTTGAAAAGAACAAAAAAAAGAAACCTGATTGAATAAATTCGAAGTTAGACAACATAATTCCGAATGCAATTGTAGCGTAATGGTGAGGTATGCTGCCTACGGACCAAGGACCTCAGGTTCGAGTCCCGAGTGGCGCATTTTTTTTTTTTTTTTTTATTTTTTTATTTTTTTTTTTAGAGAAATTTTTTTCACCTCACGTTTACAAAACATTAGTTATATAACAATTGCTTTCCAAACGTGAAATGCAATTATAGAATTAGGGTTCCTTTTCGTTGATTCAGCACTTACTATTAAATGAATTACAAACAAAACCAGTTCTTGCTTTGCATACGTATGTATGTACATGCGGCTGATTTCATTGCAAATACAACAAACCCAAAACAGAAAGCTTCAAGCTTTATTTTTGAGTGAATTTATGCATTGAGTTTATCGCCATCGCTATGAGCGATCGCTGGCTGTTGTGCGTTAGTTCGCTCGTTATTTGAGTGGTTATACGTTTTTCTTTGAACATTTGTTTGTGATTTGAGTAGAATGTATTTTTGAGCGTTCGTGAGTGAGTTTTTCCGTACCCTGAAAGCTTGTTACTTATTGGCTTATATACGGGAATGAATTGAAATTCATAGAGGCTATTTTGAAGAAAGGTAACATAAAAGCCGCATTGAAGCATAAAATATAATGTCGAATGTCCTACTATATGATGCCGTTGGGCTGTTGATGTCATGTTTCGAATCCGGAGGAGAATAGAAATAATAGAGGGAGCACAATAAAAGTGAATGTTTAAAAGATATAATAATTTAGTTAAATGTTACAACTTTTAGGATGGGATGAAGTTACATACATACATACATACATACATACATACATACAGGTGAAGCTAAATAAAAGCGTGTTAAAAAACATATATGAGGCCTAGAAATATGCAATAAAATAGTCTCCTTGAAATATGCAACAAATTAGTCTCCTTGAAATATGCAACAAATTTCATATGACATAGGCATAACTAATTTATAAATGTAATTTACAGAGCTATTCTCCAATTCATCGGGACTTTGATTGCAATGCAATGGCCTATGTTTATTTATTACTAAAGAGTTAACGCAAAATTCACTTTGTATCCGTTTTTTTTTCACACACTGTTCAACGATCACTAAATCATACATACATACAGTCATACTTACATTTGTGCACGTACCAACTGCATTTCTATGATAAATGTGTAATAAACCATAAACAAAATATACAAATATACGCACATATGTAAATACCTGTTCGCGCGCCCAGCGATTGTCATTGAGCCGTGAACACAAACAAACAGGCAATCAAACAAATCTTACACAGCCACGCGATGATGCATTTGAGATTAAAACTGAAATTCAATTCCACGCAATTCAATTGAATTCAATTCAATTTGCGTATGTGACATAAATATTGTTAAACAAATAAACACAATATGATATGTAGGTTATACGTTTATGTATTTATGTACAATGTACATAAGTATATGAATAGATGTATGTATGTGCATATATACCTACCCTGCAGGAAACTCAATAACTAGTGAGCAAAATTTATAGTTCCGAACTAGCGAAAAGGTGTCAAAAGGGAACTAGATCAATTGTAGTTAGACATTCACCAGTTCAGAAGGAGTGAATTGAGTGTATGCAATTCCGAAGTGACAGAAATTCTATGAAAATTTTTCGTTTGTTCAATTACCGTCGGCCTTGTATATTTCTGCAATTCTCAGATGTTTAGTGAAGCATTTTATATAAAGAGTTTTCTATTTGCATCTTGTATGAAATGAAATGTTCCCCTAATCATGATTTTCCGATCTCTTAGGCTTATTTTTAATTTTTTTTTTTATTTTATTACTTTTTAAATATTATTGTAAATTTTTATTAAATAAATAAATAAAAAAATATTAGTTAAAAAAAAAATAAAAAAAAAAATTATCTTCCACCTTCACAGCGACAGAATTCGAACCCGGCCAGTCGGCCATCGCGCCACTTGCATGAAGTGTGTCAAAGGCTGCACTTAAGCGGCAGATGTAAAACTGTAGAATTTGTAGGTACTTGTAGCTAGTTCAGAATTATCGAAATTGTGCCAATAAACCAACTAGTGTAAACTGTAGAATTTAGTACTAGTTCGGAACTATCGAAAATGTAGTGCAGAGAGTGACAATTAACACCACCTAGGACATCGCCGTGTTAAATTCGCCAGTTGATAACATGGGAAAGAGATTTAGCTCGCACTAGTAGTGTCGAAAAATGCACTAGAAGCGACCTAGTTCGGAACTAGAGATTTTCCCTATAGGGGATATTCATGCATGTTTGTGTGCATGAATTAAATGTATGTATGTAATATGATTGCAATTTCAGTTAAGCGCATTATTAATTGATAAGCATTTAAATGCCACACTTTGTGCTTAAATGGGTTACATATTTATGTAAATATTTGTATGTAATTTAAAATGAAATTATACAAAATTTTCTTGATTTGGTTATGTATTTAGTAGCAATAAGAAATATACACGATAATATCAAATGATTAAATATATAAATAAGTTCCACTTTAAAAATCAAACATACATACATATCCAACTATGTATGTGTGTGCAACTAAACGGCTAATAACACTGGATCACAAAATGAAATTTTTTGTCTGTACTTTGGACGTGACTATCCTATCTATATGTAAAATCGGTCTCTGATTCCGAAAATCGGGTTCATTTTTAATTCTATGGGAAGGTTTTTGAGATATCGGCAATTTACCGTTATTTGGCCAATGGGTCCACTTAATCCAGTATATCTCTTTAACACAGTGAGTTATCTTCCTTAGGGTGACACCAAACGAAAGAAAATTAAATTTCCTTTTTACGGTTCCTATAACATTTTTCTCTAACTCGTATAGTTTCTGAAATATTGACGATTAAATTTGAATTTTTTCGATTTTTTACGATTTTTTGAAGAAAAAATTGACTTTGTCAGACAATATCTTTAAAACCAATGTCTTCACCTTCGGTTTTACTCTTTTACGTGAAGCTCCATTCTATTGGGAAAAAGATAAGCTATCAACGAAGAAAATCCATGGTAAAATGGAAAAGTTATAGGCGATCAAGTAAATACAGCCAAGTCGCGCAGTGCCTCTGCACGGGTATATTCTATGCATGTTATACCCGTAAACGCGCTTGTATCTACTGCGCTGCCAATGTGCTGCTACTGCAGATGTGTATGTATTGGTACAATATGCATAGAATGTACCCGTGCAGAGGCATTGCGCGACTTGGTTGTATTTACTTGATCGCCTATAACTTTTCCAGTTTACCATGGATTTTCTTCGTTGATAGCTTATTTTTTTGGAAATGGAATGGAGCTTCACGCAAAGGAGTAAAACCGAAGGTGAAATCATTGGTTTTAAAGATATTGCCTGACAAAGTAAATTTTTTCTTCAAAAAATCGTAAAAAAACGAAAAAATTCAAATTTAATCGTCAATATTTCAGAAACTATAAGAACTAGAGAAAAATGTTATAGGAGCCGTGAAAAGGAAATTTAATTTTCTTTCGTTTGGTGTGACCCTAAGGAAGATAACTCACTGTGTTAAAGAGATATACAGGATTAAGTGGACTCATTGGCCAAATAACGGTAAATTGCCGATATTTCAAAAACCTTCCCATAGAATTAAAAATGAACCCGATTTTCGGAATCAGCGACCGATTTTACATATAGAAAGGATGGTCGCGTTCAGAGTATTTTTTGGCTGTAGAGCAGTGTAATCCTTGGTGACAGAAGTATATAAATAGTAAATGAAACGGCTTGAATTTATCTAATATGAAGGAGTGAACCTATTTTAGAGTTTAAGGTATTTGGCTAAAAATCGACCCCAATCTAAGACACTCAAATATGACCTTTAAATATGAAAATTCTTTCTAGTGTGATAACTTCCACTCAAGTGATATGTAAACTAAATATGCCCAGGCGCAGAAGATAATTCAAATAATAACCGACATTAACGTCAGAGGCAGAAGCAGGTGTCTCAAAATGTCACTAAATAAATATAAGACTAAAAACGTTATTTTTATTCAATTAAGAATATTTTAACTTCTTCCTGCCTTCAACTCATAGAAAGTCTTGAGCATGAAACTCCCAATTGCCCCACCAGCAAAATATCCTTGGAATTAATTGAGCTTTTAACTAATCATGTTAACTTAACACAAATTTTAACAGTTAAAGAGAGCTTTCATGCCAAAAATATTAAGTTCATCACATTAAAGTATTTTCAAATTTACTATAGAGCTTTGCAGGTTTAGAACTTGACTATAACAGGATGCAAGCTTTTGTTTATATTAGAAAGCTCAACGGTTTAAATGTGCATGTATGTATTCAGAAATAATATACATGTGTATGTTCATATGGAGAGACCCAGCAGTATTCGAGGTAAGGGGTTACATATTCAGTAGAATATTAAGTATGAAAAGTACCCTGAAACTGAATTCAAAAATCATTGCCTGAAAAAATAACTGAACACGCAATGATGATATGAGGTGTACCGAAATATATATATGTACATATATATATAGAAGTTCTCCCTGTGTATTCAGGCCTTTTTTCATGCAGAAACTCTTCCTTCTCGTTCGGCAATTTTTAGGAAGTTGATTTTCGACGCCACCTCTATATAAAAACGAAATGGAAAGTTCAGATTTTAGAACTATATCTCTACTGAATACTCAGTAGGAAATATGTATGTGTTGGTTTCCAGCTGATAAATACTGCTGTTACAAGTTCAGTTACAAGAACATCATTCTTACCAGCCAGCATCTCAAGCTCTACACACTCGCGCATTTCAGACTCCCTTTTCCTTTTTCGAAAAAGGTGCCTACCTTCCCTGTTCGCCATTCGATAACGCTCCGGCGTATCTTTTTGCCGATGCATCGCGACATTCCTTATCGTACCAGGTGTTTTTTCGGACTGGCTGGTATTCTCGACTTCAAACGTTCCTTGCTGTTTTTTTGGCGCATTCTTTGCTGCACGGAGGCGGGCGCGTACCTACAAGAAATCTAATGGTCCGAGTTGCTATTGGGAACACGGTTTGTGCGCACATCTAAGATGCTGGAGATGTGTCTTCGATCGATAATGGCGTGATCGATTCGATTTCACATTTTTTGAGCAGGGGACAGCCATTTGGCTTGATGTATTTTTTGTGCTGGAATCTGATAATGTTGTTTACCGTGTTTCGGTACCCGATGAAGTCGAAAAGCCTCGTCCAATTGGGACTAGTTATGTATGTCGTGGAAACTGAATTTTCCGACTGTACTGCCAAACATACCTTCCTTGCATACACTTGCATTAAAATCGCCAAGCAATGTATTTATGTCGTGCCGCGGGCAGCGGTCTTAGGTAGGTTCTAACCGCTCATATATAGAGTCTTTGATCGCATCGTCTTTCTCTTCCATAGGGGTGTTGAAGAACCTCACTTTGATGAGGATGTTGGCTAGACGCTCGTTACCTGGCGTGAACGACAGTACTAGGCGTCTGAGTCTCTTTCCCACCACAAAACCAACACCAAGTTTGCGCTCCTCTACATGGCCACTGTAGTATACATGTGTATAGCTCGGGTCTATGAAAGAACTCCCACGAAATAAGTCCCACTTTTAATACCGAAATAAGTCCCACCAAAAATTGCTTAAAAAAATGAAATAACTCCCACGAAATAAGTCCCACTTTTGAAAACGAAATAAGTCCCACCAAAATGAAATGGTTTAAAAATTTACTTGAAATGAAATAACCCCCTTGAATAATATATTTCTTGAATGAAATAAGTCCCACTTTCATAAACGAAATAAGTGCCACTTTTTCACTGTTTAATACCATGTCTCCACATAACGTGTTTCGCTCTTTTTTCTGCATTTTCTCTCTCAATCTTGTTTCCACACGGAAACCAGTGCCGAAACTCGCCAATTTCCATACAAATTTCTGAGAGCGAGTGAAGATTGAAACACTGTTTCATTCTGAATCATCTTGCCAACCTCGATGATATCGATGTCTTCTCTAATTTTGTATCGAAAATCTATCGAAATCTCACACAGACCAAAACAAAGACGCAAAAATAAGCAAACATACAAACATCTAAGAAGAACAAGAAAGATAAATGTCAAACTGAATCACGATTAGCCACGTGGAGACGGGTTATTGAGCGAGATGTTTTGCTACATGTTTCTCTGGTGAATCAAGTTATGTGGAGACGGGCTTTAATGCGATTTAAAATAAGAAGTATTTGGCTCTTCGAAAAAAAACACACGTCGAATAATATGAATAATCAAAGCAGAGGAATAATAAAGAGATAAGGACAAAAATTATGGTTGTCCCTTTTACGAAATGTCCAATATATAACTTTTTCCATAAGAAAAAAATGAGAAATAAAGCCATAATGGCCTTATATTTCATGGCTCTATCGCACCCCTCCATAAAAAAATCATTTATTTATCAGATAAATATTTGAAGGGGTATGAAATAACTCCCACTTTGCAAAACTAATTTATTCCCACTCAAAACGAAATAAGTCCCACTTAAAATAAAAACGCGTAACGAAATAAGTCCCGCCAATTGACGAAATAAGTGTTACTTTTAAAAACGAAATAACGCCCACTTTCAAAATAGCAATTTTTGGTGGGACTTATTTCGTGGGAGTTATTTCATAGACCCGCGTAGCTCATCTAGGCTTTCGTATTTCAGTAAAAATTTCAGGGAAAAAATTTTAATTTCTGACATGTCCATTCCGTTTTAATTCTTTCCCAAGCACCTGTTCATAATATAACTAGGTAGGTAAATTAGAATGATGCAAATATTAACAGAAAGAAGTAAATTCATATGTAAACACTTCAAGAAAAAAAAGAACAAACCATTTCATACGCGAACCAACAACCCTTTACTTTCTAAACTCTTGTGAATTCTAGGCACTCAAACAAAATAAACAAGTAAGGAAGCCTAAGTTCGAGTAGAATCGAACATTAGATACTCAGCTGTATGCTTTCATTGTTTGTTTGCGTTTGTTCGATATAGGGTGTATTTTATATGACACGAGTGCTGCATAAACAGGGCGCAGCCACGCCCATTTTCAAAATTTGTATCAATCATCCAAATAAGCATATAAATATTATTGTTAGTGCAAAATTGCATCCCTCTATGACTTTTAGTTACCCGAGCTTCTCTCCCAATTCGAGGTGTGCTCCTTTTTGTTTTTTCCTACTAATTGGGTGGACCTACAGTTTTATGCCGGCTCCGAACGGCGAATGCATTTTTTGTGAGAAGCTTTTTCATGGCAGAAATACTCTCGGAGGGTATGCCGCCCACTGCCGAGAGGTGACCGCTGCTCTTAAAAAACCCAATAATTGGATTTTTACTAATTAGAAAAATTTGTTTGGCTCGGACCGTGGTTTGAACCCGAGACCTCTGGCATAGCAGGCGAGCACTCTACCCACTGCACCACAGCGGCCAACTAACACATGTTATAAAAGTGTATAAACCAAGTTTCGTCATAATATCTCAGTTATTTGTCGAGTAATAGGCACGTAGATTCCTTTGTATAAAAAGAGGCGGTGCCACGCCCATTTTCCAAACTTTTTTATTTTTTGTTTCCGGTCTATTGTAGAACTCATGTCACAAAATTTCAGTGATAGATCTTTATATTTGACAGAGATATCGCTTAAAATGTTTTTATTAGGTCACTTTATAATACCCATATATAAAAGTGGGCGTGGTCGTCAACCGATTTTGGTAATCTTTCGTCCACACATTTGGCTAAGTAAATATATCACGCGTACCAAATTTCATCGATATATCTTTAACGGTTTCTGAGTTATGGCTTATAAAACTTTCAATATTTGCCCCTTAATAAGTGGGCGTGGCACCGCCCATTTTCCAAAATTTTTATAATTTTTGTTTTATTTCCCTAGTTGGTCTCCTGCCACAAAATTTCAGTGATAGATCTTTATATTTGACAGAGATATCGCTTAAAATGTTTTTATTAGGCCCCTTTATAGTTCCCATATATAAAAGTGGGCGTGGCCGTCAACCGATTTTGATAATTTTTCGCCAAAACATTTGTCTAGGTAAGCAAATTACGCATACCAAATTTCATCGATATATCTTCAACGGTTTCTGAGTTATGACATATAAAACTTTCAATGTTTGACCCTTAATAAGTGGGCGTGGCACCGCCCATTTTCCAAAACTTCAACAAATTTCTTCATAAGGGCCTGAGCTCAATACGTGGGTTAAATTTTATCACTCTAGCTATATTAGTGGCTGAGATACCAAATTTCCGATTTTTTCTATATAGGAAAAGTGGGCGTGGTCATGGTCCGATTTCGCCCATTTTCAATACCAACCGTCCCAGTCTCGATACCAACTTGCATTTCAAATTTCATCAAAATATCTCAATTTTTACGCGAGTTATCCTGCGTACGGACGGACGGACGGACGGACGGACGGACGGACGGACGGACGGACGGACATGGCTCAATCGATTTCTCTTTTCACCCTGATCATTTTGATATATATAAGTCCATATCTATCTCGATTATTTCATTATGTTACAATCCACCGTTATGAAATCAAAATTATAATACTCTGTGTACTAGTACAGCTGAGTATAAAAAAGCGGCAAAAATAAATGTTTTAAAAAGCCAAGAGACGAGTAAATATGTAGGGGAAAAAGCAAATCGCACAAGTGGCCATAAAAGTGTCATTAATGTGTGACCACAAATGTGAAAAATGTAAAGTAGAAGAAGAAAGGATGTTAACAACGGTGATGCTGACGATGTTGGCTGATGGGCATGTGGCATGAATGATGACGAGTGTAAGCACACTCGACAAAAAGTTGTAGGCAAAACAGATTTTTTGTTTTATTTCACCGCGTCTTTTATTAGGTTAGCTTTATAAGCTTTTTGAAAAAGTATATAAAATTATGAGGCTAATATGTGTATTTTCATGTTTATTTTTTTACTTGACACAAAAAAGAAGCGCTACGTGTGTTTTGTATTCACGAGTAACGTTTGATAGCTTTTCATGAGATATAGAGTTAGAGAATTTAAAAAAAATGAGGTTTGTGTTGCTTGAAATTTATGAAACATCACTCTCGAGAGCTAAAAAATATAATGTTCAATGAAATAAATTGTGGCATACTTAAACGCGCTTTATATGTTACACTGTACAACAGCACTTTTGCGGACGAAATAATTTCCACACAGAAGAAAGACCACTATCCAAAGAGTAAAACCCCTAAACCGTATCGTAAATAGTATTTTGAAGGTCGACAGAGGGTTAAAATGTTCTACAAAATTATTCGCCATAAAATTTCACTAAGTGTCTTCTCAGACAAAATTTTTGTAGATACAATAAACCTAAAAGATTTAAAAATTCACAAAAGTAATCCTGCATTACTATCACCTGGGCTTAGATCTGATTTGAAGTTTAATGCTTTCTTCTAATATGTATGTTGAAGAATAACACCAGGCACACTCTGAAGATTCTTCATGTATGTCTTTCTCCGATTTGCAAGTAACGCTTATTGTGCATATCGCATATCTTAGACTTATCTACCAGCCCTCTTTTACATATTCTTATTTCTAGTACCCATATGCATACAGTACACACTTGTTTATTTGTGACGAGGACATTTTTGTTGAGTGTTGAAAAAAAGACACACACACACGTATTACACACATGGATAAATAAATATTCTTTTGAGAGTCACAAACAGTGTTGCCACTGCAAACAAAAATTTTACCGACCAAATTACCGCCCAATTCCTCCAAAAAACGCCCAAAAATCAGAAGTCAACTTAAAATGGAATTACATATTTATTTTTAAATACATATGTACATTGTACATACTAAGTTATCTTGGCTCCCACTCATTCAATTCAGAACTAACACTAGACTGTCGCCGATCTCTAAAGGAGATGGCCAAACAGACCTGTCTGCACCTCGTGTAGGTCCCGGGACGTAGGGATATCAATGGCAATTGTAGGGCGGATGAACTTGCGAGGCAGGGCTCTACCGAGCAGGTTCTTCCTGAAAAAGAACGCATAGGTATGCCGTTAGCCACAAACAAGCTAATTCTTAAACAGCATATCTATAAACTAGCAAGTGATAGATGGCAACAGAAGCCAGTATGTCGAACATCAAGGCAAACCCGGCAGAAATAGGGTCACAAGTGATCTCATCAGTACTCTAAGGAGAGATGACATCTCGAACCTTGTGGGGGTACTCACAGGACACTGCCTCATCGGCAAACATGCAGAGAGGCTAGGTGCACCCTACCGCAGATGCTGCATAAGCTGGAGGCGAGGAGACAATCGAACACCTCATCTTAACAGCGGCAGATGACGCTTTCTTCAGACTTCCTTCCTGGATAGCCTATGCAAAGTCGTGGACGTCGACATAAAGGACCTGGGCCCTCACTCCGTAGTTTAATTCGAAAGAAAATTCGTTCGATTTCGAGTTCTATTCCATATATTCTATGCAATAAGAATGTACTTTCGAATCGAATTTCGCTTTTAAATAGAACTACATAGTGAGGGCCCTGGTGAACTGCATTAGGTCCTCAAATTGGTTCAAAAAGGAGTAATCCGTTTTCTTCTTGTGGTATCACAACGGGCCTCTGTAATGGCAAGTGCGACTCTATGGCAGCCACTCCAACTTAACCTATTCGTGGAATAGCCCGTATGTTCGCTGGCGCTTTTCAAGTGAAACATAATTTGTGTTAAATTTCAGCATTTTATTTGCAAAATAAATGTCAGATTGTCTGATTTTGACGTTTCATTAAACTTGGCAAGCTAGACGAGTCCCAAGCGAATTTAGATATAACAATAAAAGAAATTTACACGGCAAAGATAAAATGTTTAGCGTCAGAGAAATTGTCTCTACTAAAATTATTCATATTAAAAATCGGACCAAAAATTGATTTTAGCCGCCCAACAGCCCAAAGTAAATTTATAGGACCAGATTTGGTCCGAAAAGCCCAATTTCGGCATCACTGGTCACAAAGCAAATTTTCTCTTCTCGAGTGTTTTCATAGCGATGCGAGCCGTTGAGTGAATTTATGTAATTGTGGCCACTTAATTATCATATGAGCGTATTAAAAGTACCACGAGACGAGTGCAGTTGAGCGTATAAAGAAATTTTTACAATGAGAATGTAAAAAATGCAAAAAAAAATAAAATAAAATTATAATATAAAGTTTAGGAAATTTTTACATATACTTTGGTAAATACATACATACATACATATGTTTTTACATAAAAAAAAAATAATAATAATTAAAAGTTTAAGCAAAAGTTTGAAGTTTCAAGAAGAAATGGAGAATTAACTGTAGCGTAAAAAAACTGTAATGGCAACTTTTACTGAAAATTAATATTAATCTTATATTATAAATGTGAAATGGAAATTGTGTTTAAACTCAACTGGCGAGAAAACCGCTGAACGGAGCCTCACGAAACTTTGCACACCTAGGTATTTTCACCCGGTAATTGCTATAGGCATATTCTTAATCTGATTAAAAGTCAGGGATGGGCACCTCCCATACAAAATTTTCCTTTTTTTCGTAATATTTCTTGAAATATTTGTAGTAGAAAATTTTTGTGAAGGAATACAAAAATATATACTCGACGGATAAACAATTTAGGTCTTGGTAAAGCAGGGATGGGCACTCTCCTCCCATATAAACTAAAATTTTCACATCGAATATATCTGGAAATATTTGTAGTAGGGTACTGAAAACTGGTGTGAGGGCATATGAGGTAACTATGTATTAAACGGGTAAAAACGCTAGGTCTTGGTAAAGCAGGGATGGGCACCTCCCATACAGACTGAAATTTTTACAGCGAAAATCTCTTGAAATATTAATAGTAGGGTACTGAAAATTGGTGTTGGGCATATGAGATAATTACGTACTCAACGGACAAAAAAAATTAAGAAAACTATCTTTGACGTCAAGAATGATATTTTTCTATGTAACTTTTTTGGACTAACTCAATATGCTAATATTTTTAAAAGCACGTGGTGTGAAACCCGCGGGTAACCTCTAGTACAAAAATAAAAAATACATACTCTCTGATGAAAAAAATTGTTTTGCGAATTAAAAATCTTTGTTTTATGCTAATCCCATTTTATTCACTAAGCTATTGAGAAAACATGCTTCCAATGGATGTAGTACACATAATATAATATCATGGTAAGCCAAATGTGATTCGAATTCGAACATTGTAGCGCATTTCCAAACACACACCGAACTGAGAACGAACTGCAACGTGCATAGAATATTGGAAATGCACTAAAAATGGGTTCGAAAAATAACACTGGTCAGCAAAAAGTTAAAAATTTGTTTTCCTTAGAGGTTTGATGATTGATTTTAATAGATTTTTGGGCTCCGATTACGAAAATCATATTGAAAAAATCCCAGCACGGCAGGTTTTTAAGTTACTTATATTATTTTTTAATCGTCTCTTATTAAACAAAAAGCGTAGTGAATGGTTGCATTAGACATCAATGAATATTAAGGTGGAGTGAAATTTTTTTTTGGAAATTCAATTTGCTCCGACGCCATAACGGAACCTTTCTAGCCCAGTAATAAGCCTGTAAAATTTTATTGGCCTACTCGCATGTTTAGAGGTGCCCCCAGCCCCCCAAAGTTGAAAAAATAGCACGATCTGGTACAAATATGAAATTTTGAAAATTATAAAATGAAAAAAACGAAGTATGAGGATTGATAAAGATGGCTAAGCTGAGTATTAAAGTGAATTTTTTTTTTTTTTGGAAACAACAACAACAAAAGTTATTAAAGGTCAAAGTTTATATTGTGCATTTTTTAATTGCAATTACTTAAAAACTACTGAACCGATTTCGAATATTTTTATACCATTCGATAGGTATTTTGATTCCCTTTAATTTGATATACATTCTATGTGGTTTCCATAATCCCCCCTGCGGGGTCAACCCCCCTTTTACCCCCCTTACTTTTTCATATATAAAATGTTTACCTTTTATAATACCTTTTATAATATACAACTTTTTTGACGAATCAAATATTTCTTCATATCGGACTCGCTTTATCCATCTTAGTGAACAGATATAAACGAACTAAAAGAACTTATATACTAAATTGTGTGTTTTGTGGATTTAACCTTTACTTGAGTGAGGGTAAGGGAAAAGATAGAAAAACAAAGAATTAAACTCCTTACTGTTTGTTTTTCCGATAGGGTAGGAACGCGATGTATTGTGAAACGCATTTCCGTCATCCCTTGTCAAGTTTGATTTGGTTATAAGCCGGTTTCGGTGGTGTACCATCTTCAGTATCTTTTTTCTTTAAAGAGTTAAACTTTATGGTTGATGAAATCCATATACCGGCAATTTTGAGTTTTCTTCAAAATGTTTGTGGAGTATATTTTACAAACCCGTGAGTGATGACGACCAAACGTAGTTGTGCGATCGCGAGTTAAAGGCTTAAATTAACTTGAACTTGGAGCCAAAGTTAACTGCAGCGCATTCAGATAACCAAAACAACAATTTTCCATTTTTCTCATACTTGCCATACTTTTCTTTGAAATCACCCAATAAAGCTTTAGCAAACACACACATTTTCGACTTCAAAGAAAAAAAAAAACACACACAAACTGCATATTTGCAATTCCGACGAAAAAGTGCCACTTTTAAGTCCCACACAAATCGAGTTTGCACACTTGCGCGGCCCTTAGGCGCCATTTAACCGCAACTTAGTTTATTTGGACTGTACATTTTTCGTTGTTTGCGATTTTTCAAAATTCTCAATTCCCTGTGTACCGCCAGGACACACATCGCACACATACGTTTCCACATTTGCAGCAGATATGTAGATATGTACCCTGTAAAAAAGTGTGCGACGAGTCTCTAAAAAGATTTGTCCGGGAGCGCTCTCTTTCGGGTACAATTAGTCTACAATTGTTCCCAACTGTACCCGAACGGGTACATATGTATACTAATTGTAGACGAATTGTACCCGAAAGGGTATCAAACGGGTACAATTAGTCGCACAAATGGATGTGTCGCATTTGCTACCTGTTCGGGTACAAAACGGGTACAATTGTGCGCTTTTGCTACCCGTTCGGGTACAAACTGGGTACAATTAGTCTCTTCATAGGACATGCTCAAACAAAAGAGAACACTTCAACCCATATAAAGAGATACAAATGGGTAGTAATCGCATGCTCCCTTGCGAGTTGTCCCGGATGTATCCCGGAGTGATCGCATTTTTTGCAGGGTATATGCAAATGTACTACTCGTACATACATACAAACAGTGGACTTTTACCGACGGGATTTATTTTTTTGTTTGTTCTATGTATATACCTAGTCATTGAAGTTAACACACTCTGACCCTATTGCGTAATAGCTTTTTTTTTTTAAGGGAGGAGGGGGGGAACTCTCTTCAGTAGGAAAAAATTGTCTAAGCCAAGGCAAGGCTACTCAAATTTTCGTTGGTGATAGAATTTCGGGATTGAAAAAAAAAAAAACAAACAAATGTGACGAAGTTGCTTGCAACAAAAGGAAAAGAATAGTAAACAAAAGGAAAATGCATTTTTGTATATAAAAATTAGTACAGTACCTTCTTTAGCACATTTTTTAGTACAAGGAAGCCGTCACGGTAAATCAGCAGTTATTGTAATGTCCATTTATACTGTATCGCAGTCCACAAGGTGACAGATAGTGCAGAAGACTCCATGGCCATTCCCATGTCACTCAGTGAAATTATGCAATTATGCATCATATGCGTTGAAAATGGGACTAGTTAGTGAAAGTGAAATGCAGAGGATGCGGATTGCACGAAGAGCACGGTAGAGCACGTTATCTGCTCCTGTTATGCTTTTTGCACGCTAATACTTCGGATATTAGGGGAAGTTGTATTCAGTAATCTACAGTGGCGTACGCTGCATATAAGCCAAAAAGCCCGGCTTGCCTAAATATTTTCGTTTATTTCATTTTACGAATTTCTTTAAAATCTGCTTATTTTACGCTTGATATATTTTTACTATTTAAGTTCTTCAATATGTTCACTACATTTATTTATTTATATTTATTTATTTAACCCTAAAAAGATAATCTGCGTCAAAATTACGCATCCACTTTCGAATTATTGTTCTCACTCCCTCAATTATGTGAATACGTCGCTGAACGTTATATATATATCAGTTGTGGTCCATATCTCCCACGAGACACATAATTTTTTGTGGTAAGCTTCGCAAATTTCTCAATATGAGGGGTCAGTGAGTAAAAATTATGCATGATTATCTTTACCGTGACTTTCAGGAAGCATTTCTCATGTATTGCATAAGGACAAGGATGACTTCCATTCACCAGAACATTATACTGAAGAGCCAGTATAATACAAAAATATATGTGTTGTATTGTGGCAGCTGTGGTGAAGTGGGTAAAGTGCTCGCCTGCCATACCAAGGGTCTCGGGTTCAACCCCCAGCCGACCCAACACCAAAATTTAAATAAATAAATTTTCTAATTACAAGTCAATTGTTATTAATTTTTAAAATGACGGTCACCTCTCGGTAGACGGCATACCCTCCCAGTGTATTTCTGCCATGAAAGAGCTTCTCACAAAAATACATTCGCCGTTAAGAGTCGGCATAAAACTGTAAGCCCACCCAAGGCCGTATTTAGGGGGGTGGTTTTGGGTGTTTGAACCCCCCACGAAATTCTGGTAGATAAATTTTACTTCTATCATACTCAAAGCTATATGTTGAAAACACTAGTTTACGAATAATTAATTTGAGAAAATACCAAGAATTTCAGGTATAGGGGAGGGCTGGTATGAACCTGCTGAGATCAAAACCATTTTATTATGGCTAGGGTTTTGAGATAACGTAATTTTGAGTTTTTTTGGTTACAACTTCAATCAAAAATTCTTTTCGCTGAAGTTACAAATACCCGCAAACCGTATCTACTCCGTTCGAAAGATAATTAAAGTACGCTATTAACGACATACCACTTATAAATTAAATCATGTTACATTTGTAAAATTTTAGCATATTTCCTTATAACTGCATAAGGTCATTGCATGGCTGAAAATTCATTACTCGGGTTATATTAGTCTTAGAATTATAACATTTTGTGTGTTTTTCGAAAGATCCCATATATGGGATGTGTGCGTTTTTATATGTAGTCCGATTTCACCTACATATTTTCAATACTAACTTTGGAAAGTCACCATTTTTTGATTTTTTGCGATTATTGAAAAAAATTGGTTTTTATTGGGGTTTTTATAAGAAGTTGTAAAAATCAGGAAAGTTTTATTCTTTTTAAAATTATTCTGTTTTATTGCAAACATTTTAAGCGTAATATTAAAAAGATGCGATGGCGATTTTTTTCATGTGAAACAAAAAGGATGTTTTATGGTCGAAAAACTCGGTTAGGTGACCCAACTACTTATATGAAAACGACTTCACAGATAAAAGGACATTAGGAGGAAATATAAAGCTTCCCAAGCACTGTTTGCCAGCATAACACCAACAGTCTCGAAAATAAGCTGTTGCTGTTTTGCGAAAGTTATCATAATTTTCTGAGAACTTTTGAATTTCGATTTCCTTTGAAAATATCTTAAGTCGAAGCACAGAACAGTCGAATATATTTGTTTGTTTTTTGTGCTGTTGCTTTACTGTGTAATTTCAAACAGATCAGTCGACAGTAAAACACAGATAAACAGAATTTTAGTTTTAAGTGCGACTTTTTGAAATTGGTTTTTTTTGTACATTACAATTTCCATTGTGTTTCCATAAATTTAAAAAAAAAAAAACAATAACAACACTGCTGTAAAAACTCGAAATTATGTTTGCCCTTTGCTGTGCTGTACAAATTTCCACAATACAGCAACAGTCGGCTATAATTTTTTGAAACCTAAGGCTGCGCAGATGCAGTACAGTAAAACTTTTTATTTTTTATACTTCTGCTGCGCTGTTAATTTTTTAATTTTCAAATGAAAATGAAATTCAATGGAAATGAAAAAAAAAGTTGAAAATAATTTCAAACCCTGCTCAAAAGACTAAAATAATGACATACCCAATAAACACAACGGATTCGCCTCGAATTCGTGTCGGATTCGCTTTCTCTGATTATATTATCGCGGCAATAGTTCGCGGCGATAGATCGGCGAATCCGAATTCGTAGGCATGTCACCTATCACTAGCGATTCGAGAATTTGTTCATTCTCGGATCGCTGGCGATTCGAATTTTTTATCATTAGAGATTCCAAAATTTGTTCATTCTCGGATCGTTGGCGATTCGAAAATTTGTTCATTAGCGATTCGAGATTTTTATAAATGGCGTTTCGAAAAATTAGAAGTTCAGAGTTTGGTTTACTGGCAATGGGTCAACTCCGTATAAAATAATACAAAGCACTTAAGATATTTTTATAAGGAAAAATTTAAGCAGTAAATAAAGTCCCCCTATTAAACAATTTTGAATTGGTTTTTCTACATACTCGTATCTATTTGATTATAAACCGATTTGATCTACTTTCGCGAACTCGCCTAGAATTCGCCAAGATAACATCTGCGGAACTTTGATATTCGTGTTCAGGAATAAATCTAAAATTTCAGAACTATAATGATTTTTTAGTGCAAAACAACCTAAAAAAAATAGAAAAAAATTATACCGCGAAAATTGATTTTCTCGAACTTGCCGCGAACTCGATGAATGAATAAAAGTTTTCTGATTATTAAAACTTCTTATAAAAATCCTAATTTGAAAATCAAAAGTTTCGTAAAAAAAATTTCTTCTAAATAGCACTTGAGAAACCAGAATATTTTTTATTATTTTTATTTAGTGCACGAAATAAGTTATACTAGTAAACCCGGCCACGCGATGCTGTGGCTTTCAATTACACTGTGCTATAATTTGAGGCCACTTACCTATGTATTGCCACATTTGAAAATTTTTTGATATACCTTCATAGTTACTGGTTATTTTTATTTTCTGTGGACCTTGATTTTTTATACACAGATTTTGTCCGAGGGGCATAGTGAAGTTTTGTACCGATTATCTTTCTAGACTATAGTAACCTTAAAGCGACCTCCAAAAGGCCATTTGGCGCGCTCCTATTTTTCTTTCTAGTTCTCTTTCTCTTCCCAGTCCCCCTTATTTGCGCTTTATTTTCCCTTTATCCATTTTATTTTCCGTGTTCTTTCCTCTTTCGCTTCCTTTCCTTCGACATATCCGTCCCTTTCATTTTCCTCTTCCCTTTCCTTTTATTCAGTACCCTTTTTGTAAAAATCACACTCCAAATTTAAAAATGAGATAAACTGTTGCGTAAAAATGGGTTTTAGAACAGGCGGCACCCTTTTGTAAAAATTTTAATGAATTACTCATTTCCATTTCCATGCCAAGCCCTTTCATATGAACCCTCAAATTTAAAAATCAAACAAACTATAGCGTAAAACTCAATTTTTGAACAGGTGGCAACTCTTTTTGTAAAAATTTTATTAAATTACTCATTAACTGATCAAGCCCTTTCATATGACACCTCAAATTTAAAAATCAAAGAAACTATAACGTAAAACTGAGTTCTTGAACAGGTGGCAACCCTTTTTGTCAAATTTTTATTAAATTACTCAATATCAGGTCAAGCCTTTTCATATGGTACCACAAATTTTAAAATCAAACAAACTATACAGGAAAATAAAATTTTCGAACAGCTGGCAACCCTTTTCAGAAAAATTAAACCTTCCTGCACATCTACTGGTCAAGCCCTTTCATTTGACACCACATTCTCGAAAATCGGTATAACGGTGTAAAAGTTATGGTGTTTACAAAAAATCGCTTAGCGTAATACATATAAAGATATTTTTCTCAAAAAAAAAAAAAAAAAAAAAATCCACAACGATGTAACCCCCCACGAAATAAATTCCTGGGTACGGCCCTGAGCCCACCCACTTAGTAGGAAAAACAAAATTAAGGACCACGCTTCGAATTGGGAAAGAAGTTCGACCTTAAAACTTGTTAGAACCATTGAATTATATTATATTATGTATTGACCATAATTCTTTTTCTTCTTCTTAATTAGCGCGTAATGGTCTAGACGATTTTGGCCGAGTCCAAAAAAGTGCGTCGCTCGTGTCTGTTTTGTGCTGCTTGGCGCCAATTGGAAATACCTAGGCAGGACGAGTCGGTCTTCACCTGATCTTCCCAAAACAGAGAAGGTATCCCTTTTCTTCTTTTGTACATATTGCCCTTCAAAAAAAGGCTAAAGGCCATGGGTCATGGTCAATAAGTGCAAAAATGCTATATGTCGCGAGCACAATATTTGATGTGTTCCAAAATTGTGTTTGACCGACCTTCATAAACAATTTTCATTTATTTCTCTTAATGAGTTTCCAGTTTATTTAGATTGTAAGTCAAAAAATCTAATTTTTGTAGCAAAGTTATTCAACAAAGGACGAAAAATGGGTGTTTCCTAATTTCTGGAGAAAATTGAAGAAGTTCTTTTGGTTTAGTTTTTTTTATAGTAACTAAATTTAAATATATTTTATTTATGATGTTTACAGTTATTTTACATATATATAATAAGGTCTGTGCAAGTTCAGGGCAAATTTGTAAATAAACTGTGAAGATATAGCTGAAAACCCCATCATGCGTCAATTTTACGCATGATTATCTTTAACGTATGTAAAAATATGATTATCTAACTAGGGTTAAAATAAATTATTACATTTCAAGAAGATATGGTTACTGATAAACCTTTCAACTAGATTATTATATATGTATTGTGTAAAGTTGCGTTACAATCATAGAGCCCATACTGTGACATCATCCGGCAACTTGCGTCTAAAAGCATGAGACAATTTTACTTTCTCACTTTCTGAAAGTAATTTCATTGTGTCGTCTGGAAGTACCTAAGTATGCAAAACGAATATAATTAAAATGAATGACGGAACAGATATCGGACTTCCAGATAATACAGCAAATAAAATTACATAAATGGCTAATAGCTATGTTTCAGACATAGGCTTGCGCAGCCAAATTATGCAAGCGTCGCCACTGGTAATCTCGTATCTGTAACTAAAAAAGAGAGGTAAAGAAACTCTTGGTATTTGCCAAAAGGAACGGCGTTGCTCTTCAGTCTGAATCGAGGCCTTTAATGTACAGGTGTTCATGTTCGAGAAGTTTTCTGGTGACACTAGCTACTCACTCAGTCCATGTAAGGCTATTAATGGCCAGCCAATCTAAGCTAATCTAGTACATCGCGAAAATAAGTTTGATTTAAAAGCTCGTATCCATTTAACAACTATATAATTAAATTTATTGCCATTAAAATCTTGAAAAGAAAACATTTATATAATTTAAAATGCAATAACTAAAAAAATAAAAAAATTAACTTTGTGTTTTTTTAGCTGTTGCATTACACTGTGACGCAAGTTGAAGGTTGTTGTCTGGGGCGGAATAATTTCCGCACAGAGCGAAAGACCACTAATAAAACCCGAAATTGTTTTGCTCCAAATTTTTTTGTTATTGCTACATATTTGAAATTTGCGAAATATCGTCTGAATAATTTTCAAGTATATGAAGGGTTAAAATACTTATCGTATAGAAATATGTTGTTAAGAAATATATCGACAGCCACACTGCAAAACCCTGTATGTTCAAAACCAAAAAGTTTTCAGGAGAGAGAAAAACTATGATAATTTTATCATATGAACCGGACTTTTTGCAAACCATTTTAATGCCATACTAACTGAAAAGAAACGGGAAGTTGTAACCCGAGTTTGGCTGCATTTTAATGCGCGCAAGTCCACGATCTATGGGAAAGGCTGAGAACCTTATTTTTGGAAAAATAGTGACTTACAGGGTTTTGCAGTGGGGCTGTCGATATAGTAAAATTGCGCCAACTTTAATTCCGTAGAATACTTTAACCCTCTAACACATGCACGAATAGGCCCCTTTGACTCCTATTTTATAAATTCCGAAAAATAGTACTTTGTAGATCGATAGAGGGTTAAAATGTTCCAGAAAATTACTTGCCATAAAACTGCACTAGCGGTTTCCTCAGACAAAATCTTTGCGCTGTTGCACAGTGTTATTAAACCATTTTTTACAACAAATTTCCATAATTTTTGCTACAAACCTTTGATAGTCAATTTTCCGCACATTCAACTCCTATTTGCCGACGTCTATGTTTTAATTAAAAATTTTCACTTTACTTTTATAAACTTGAATTAAAATAAACTGCATTCTTTTTTTTTGGTGTTGTTATTTCTATAAGTTTTGTTTTGCATAAAATTACACAGCTTTTTCAAAAAAAAAAAAAAAAAGAAACGCATTTTTTCATTTTATTTATTCATCTTTTTTGCAACTTTTTATTTAATTTTTGCTTTGACTGCTGCTGTTTGCTCACTGAAACAGCTACCGGATGAATATTTAAAAATACACAAAATGAGCCATCATTTTTGCGGTTAGCAAAAAAAAAAAAAATAGAGAAAAAACTGTGTGTTTTAACTTCGAGATATATTTAAATAATAGATTTTAAATGAAGCATATTTTTTGCACATATGTAAATATGCTTGCATATACATAAGTTTGAAGTTAAACAAAGTTTATGTGCGTATGTTTTGAGCTAATGAATAGCATTTAAGTTAATTAAAATAAAACACCGACAAAAAAGGTTAACAAAAATACATACATAGTAAGTAAAACAATAATGAAAAACTAAAATTTAATACATATAAAACCAAATCGTGTTTCAATTGTTAAATATTAGTATTAAATGCTTTGTTTATTAGCTAATAAAATTTTTATTTAATAAAAATCAATGCGCATAAAAAGTTAATTGTTTTATAATTTTGTACAAGATATACATAGTTATGTAGATATATTGTTGGTTATAAATACATACTGTATTTGTATTAGGTTTTATTTACGAAAAAATAGCAATGATCCCCTTCACATGTACGGCGCTGAAGCATGAACGATGTCAAAATCAGATGAGATAACATTTGTAGTATTAGAGAGAAAAGTTCTGCGGAAGGGTTGTGGACGTTTGTGCGTTAGTGAGAGCGAGTATCGAAGGAGGTTTCATCAGCACTCATCTACGAGCGTGAATGAATACGAGCGCTATCTCAGAAACCAAATATCATTTCTGTAGGTCAAATAAGCTCAGAGTTAGGCAGCTACGAGGGCTGCTCGATATATTTTTAGCTTACCAATGAAAAAGTGTTGCCAGGTGAAATCTGACATTTCCATTGCAAGGTCTGACATTTTTTAGCATAATCGTACTCAGAATGTTTTGGCGTACGACCGTCATTTGTGTTGTTTACAGTGACTTGAAAAATTTAATTTGGCAAAAAAATGGAATTAACTCGTGAACATTTTCGTGCGATCATTTTTCACAACTTTCGACGTGGATTATCACGACAAGAGTGCGTTGATGAACTTAAATCTTTATATGGCGATGAAGCACCGAGTCGATGCTCGCTTAAAGACCAATTCCGTGAAGGTCGTCCAAAAATGGCCGCTGTGCCAGAAAACATTGATGCCGTGCGTGAACTCATAATGCAAGATCGTCATGTGATACACCGTGAGATAGAGACATCCTTAGACATTTCTCCCACAAGCATACATTCGATATTGCATAAACACGTGCCCGTAAAAAGGTTTGTTCCCGATGGATCCCGCACAATTTGACTGTGGCTCAAAAAAAGGCTCGTGTCGATTGGTGCAAAGAAATGTTGCAAAAATACGATCGCGGTGCTTCAAAAGACGTTTATAAGATCGTCACAGGTGACGAATCATGGATCTATGCGTATGAACCCGAAAAACAATAACAATCGACCGTGTGGGTCTTCGAGGATGAGCCAAATCCAACGAAAGTTGTTCGTGGAAGAAGCACTTCGAAGCAAATAGTCGCCTGTTTCTTCGGCAAATCTGGTCATGTGGCGACTGTTCTGCTTAAGCAACGGAAGACGGTCAATTCTGACTGGTACACCACAATTTGTTTGCCTGCAGTCTTCGGAGAAATTCGAAAAACGAACAAGAGAAGACGAATCATTGTTCACTATGACAATGCGAGCTCTCACACATCGGCTCAAACCAACGCGTTTTTGGCCGGAAAAAACGTCGAATTGATGGGTCATCCGCCGTACAGCCCTGACTTGACATCCAATGACTTCTTATTATTCCCGCTCATCAAGAAAAAAATGCGTGGTCAACGATTTTCGTCGCCAGAAGATGCTGTTCAGCGTTCAAAAACCATGTTTTGGAGGTGTCTCAATCGGAGTGGAAAAAGTGCTTCGACAATCATGCTGGAGAATACTTTGAAAAACAATAAAACCATTTTTGATGATTAATATTCGCATTTTCATTATTAGGCTAAAAATATATCGAGCAACCCTCATATAATGCTTAAAAAAATACATATTTATTGTGGCGGTTCCCAGTTGGTGTGACGCTAACTTTTCAAAAAAAAAAAAAAAAACAGGAAATCTGGAACCTGGTAGGGTTACTGGCTCATCGGCAAATGTGCATAGAGGCTAGTTGCACCCACCCTACCGAAAACGCTGCAGAGATGATGGGGAAGAGGAGACGATCGAAAACCTCATTTGCCATAGGCCGGCTCTTAACGGTGCCAGACGGCGCTATCTTGTGACTACTTTCCTGGATAACCTATGTAAAGTCGCGGAAGTCGACGTAAGGAGACTGGTGAGCTTCATCAGACTTTCAAACTGGTTCAAATAGAAGCAATCTCCTTTGCCACCAAAACTTACCAGCATTGCTTCGTAAAGTTAAGCGTTAATAACGACTATAGATCGCTCACAGAGAGAGCAGCGCTGCTCCAGTAAACAATCGAGATTCCCGTTTACAATTTTCTTTGCTAGATATCTTTCTTTTAACCTTGGCTCCAATATAAACGTACCCTCATTCGATATCAAAGAAAAAAAAACAAGCACCTAACATGAACAGAATCAGCTTGAAATGTGTATAGGACTTAGCTAAGTTTCATTGCATATTTTCCTCGCATTAAAATTGGTATACAAAATCGATTATTGGGTTTTCTAAAAAATTAGCGATCCGAGTGTAGATATGTATTTCTGTCGTGAAAAGGGCTCTCGCAACAAATGCATTTACAGTTCGCATCCGGCATAAAACTGTAAGGCTGCAAAAACATGTTACTTAATATGCTGTAGAAAACAAAAAGTTTTTAAGCCAGATCATGGGAACTTATATCTGGTTAGCGTTACCTTGGCACACAAAAAACAGTAACAGATTGAGCTCATTGTTTAAATTATATCTACTCAACGTTTTTTTAAATACTTATCACTAAATTTTATTGCAGTCAATGGGAGTCTTAAAAAGGAAATTTCTGAAAAAATTTTAATGAATAAATTTATAATATGTTAATAAAGCTTTTTGGCCGGTCGAAAGAAACGCAAACGAAAAGTTTGAATAAATTCATGGAATAACGAGTATGTGAAATCAGAAAAAAAGAAGAGAAAATTTATGCAGATTTTTTTTTAATAAAATTATTGCTCACGGCTATATTGCATATTAAGTCAACCGCTTTTACAGTAGAATCATACTGACGCTAGAGATTAATGCATAGATGCTGATAGCCATAACTGTTGTAAAAGCATGTAATTTCTACATATGTATATCCATACATAAAATGGGCATAAATTGCTTGCATTCAAATAAATGCTAATATAAATGTTGGTACACTGAAAAAACAACTTACTCAGATTATGGAAAAGTGGGAATGATTCGGCGCTAAAGACATATTTCCATATTTTGATGTACGATTTTCTTCAAATCAAGGAATAAAAACCACGTTTTAAAGAAAATTGTACATCAAAATATGGACATATGTCTTTAGCGCCGAATCATTCCCATTTTTCCATAATCTGAGTAATTTTTTTTTTGAGTGTAGCAAAGAAAAAAACCTTAAAACTTTTTATAGTTCAAGTGCAAGCATATGAGTTTGAAAAAAATTGATTAACATTCATTAAAATCATTATTTAGTCTGGCCTAAAATGAGCACTGTATTTATATGGTAATTACACAGATTTTAATAATTAAATGAGTAAAATAATTCAAATTTTTTCATTTAAATCATAGTAAATAGCAAAGAGCAAAACAAAGGAAGTTATGCCATGTTATGCCATGTTGTGCCATGTTACGCCAAGTTATGCCATGTTATGCCAAGTTATGCCATGTTTTGCCATGTTATGTCAAGTTATGCCATGTTATGCCAAGTTATGACATGTTATGCCAAGTTATGCCATGTTATGCCAAGTTATGCCATGTTGTGCCATGTTACGCCAAGTTATGCCATGTTATGCCAAGTTATGCCATGTTTTGCCATGTTATGTCAAGTTATGCCATGTTATGCCAAGTAATGACATGTTATGCCAAGTTATGCCAAGTTATGACATGTTATGCCAAGTTATGCCTTTTTATGTCAAGTTATGCCAATTTATGTCAAGTTATGTCAAGTTATGCCAAGTTATGACATGTTATGCCATGTTATGTCAAGTTATGCCATGATATGCCAAATTATGCCATGTTATGCCAAGTTATGCCATGTTGTGCCATGTTATGCCAAGTTATGACATGTTATGCCAAGTGTACCCGAAAGACAGTTGTCCGGGACAAATCTCTTTCGAGACTAATTGCAAAATTTTTTGCAGGGTTGTAAGTACATGTGTACCTACCACGGACAAAGCCAAGCGATTCACGTGTACGCAGCAGCGTTTTACGCGTCTTTCGAAATTACTCGTAGCTACAGCAAAGATGTTTACACATCAAAAATTAACGAACAAGGCGCAAGGAATTACAACTAGTTGGAGCATTGCAGTGTGCACGATATAAAGGGAAGTTAAATTGTGTAGCAGGGCTCGGAAAATATTTTTCTCAAACGAAAGCGGCTTCCTTAAATCCAGCAAACATGCCATGCATTTTAACGTAAACATAAAAGAGGTAAAAACTAAAATATTTTAAAAGTTCAAGAGTTTATCCATTAGGAACTGGCTAGTCTCATCGACTGACAAAGTCTGTTATCCGTAGACCTACATGAAAAACCTCATAATTCTAGGTTTAGGGTCGTTTTCAACCAAAATATATTTTTTAGACATGCATATATGAGGTGGGTTTTTCTGATGGCTGGGGTAATACTCAGTTTGTTCAAAAGTTGAGCGGAAGTCCCGCAAACTCCCACTGAATAAGAACACTTAGATGTATGTGTTAAAGTCGAACACACGCACACACATGGCTTGAGATGTTGGCAGCAGCTTTCCGTCACGTGAGAGTCAATGGCAGAGAAAGAGAGAGGGTGTAAGGTAGAGGGCGTGAGTAGGGTAATTAACAATAGCTAGTAGCGGGGGTTAACGGTGGAGCAGTAGTAGAGCGACAGCAGTGCAGCAGAGTGATGGCAGTAGTAGGTGCAGCAGAGCGACAGAAGTGCAGCGGCAGACCAGAGTCGATGGTAACTTCTATCGTATGTTTGGGTCCTTCGGAAGACTACAGGATCCACAGTAACTACGGGACTTACAGAGACTCAGTGAACTGGCTCATGCTAGGCATCACCTCCTCCATGGATCACACGCTATCTAGTAGGTGTCGCTATGGATGGGGTGTTGCACCAACTGTGTCCCATGAATCAGTTTAGCCGCAGTGGAGGAGGTCGTATACTCTCTGCACTCAGTCGTCTCCACCTATCTATAGCCACAGCCAGGACTGGTGAGTGAAGAAGCGGTATGTCATGAAGGCAGCTAGCCCGCCATCACCTGGTCGAGAAGGCGAAGAAGTAATGTCTTCGCCATTCTCGCCAAGCTATCTATGACAAGCGTAATGACGCCGTCTCCCCTGACCTGTCAGCCAGCATGAGGACATATTCTCTCGCGCTGGCTTATCTACGGAGATTGATTCGTTCTGCACCGCATCTATCGCTTATTTGTGCCTTTCCATAATACCACTGGGAAATGCAGTGCTCTTTCTGCGTATGTAAAAGCGGCTGAGAATGAACAACTGAAACGGTATTGCTGGTTAGTGCTAAGTAATGCAGTGTTGGTGGTAGACCAACTGCTATGGTTTTAGGGGTATTTGACAGTGATGACTATAGTATTGTAATGCTACGTTACACATACCTTGCCATTTGCACTCTTTAAATAAAAAACAACTTTGTTGGTTTTGAAATTTTAGCTTACATTTTTTTGTTTTTATTAATTCGTTTACAATCTGCCTAAAATGCAATATTTATGTTATACATATTTCGTGCTATACTTTGTTCACAAAAGTAATTTTTTTATACATACTTATTTACTTTTTTTCATTCTGTTTTAAGCCGAGATCACACGATTTACGCATTTGTACAAAAAATGACAAATTTAAATTTGTCCACATTTGCCCATTTTGATATCGATGTGCAAATGATTTGCTTTGCGTTCACACGATTTGCCCGATTTATTAGCTTTTGATTTGCCACACATTTGTACATAGAAGTAAAGTGGCAAATTTGTTCACATTCGTTCACACGATTTAACCAATCATGATAAAACAGTCGTATGAAAAATATAGAAGCATACTTTTGGGCGAAAATTTTTTTTTGTAAGAAAATTTTATGAAAAATTAACAAACACAAATTAATCAAATAGGTATTAAATCACTGGATAGTACTTGTTTTAATTCTCTGTAAGATGATATAAAGCTAATTTAATTCATTCAATAGAATATGTGTGTTAACGAGCTCCAAAAAAATGGTCATTGTGAAATGTTTACTTTGGTTGCACAAAAGTGAATTAAATGTTGCAGATACGTCGAAATCGTATATGAAGAAATTGTTTATGTATTCATTTTGAATGAAAGTAAAGGATCAAAACCATATATCGATTTCGATTATTTTTAGAAATGGTTAGGGTAATAGTAGGATATAGTCACGTGCAAATTTTTGTTAAATTCGCCCGGAAACTGACTGAGTTATTACCAGGGGTTCATGTTTATTTATATTCGGTTCGGATTCGGGAAATTATTAGAAAAATAATAGGTTAAGTATTCGGGTTCGGTTTCGGATCTGGTATTTGGAAAAATATTCGATTCAGAGTCGGGAAAGCATTTGGGAAAACATTCGGTTCAGATTCGGGCAAATATTCTTTCCCGATTTGGGAAAGTATTGGGGTTCGGTTTAGGATCCGGAAAGTATTTGGAAAATTATTCGGTTAGGTTTCGGGAAAACATTCGGTTCAAATTCGGGCAAATATTCTTTCCTAATTTGGGAAAGTATTCGAAAAATCACTTTTTGAAAAAGTATACTTGTGTGACTAGCAAGAATAATTGAATAACGTCATAAATGTATTCATTATACAAAATTATCTCAATAAGGACGGATTCATCGTTCGAGTTCAGAATTTTTTTGCCATGTGGTTGTTGTTGTGTTTTCGGAGTGTGAGGGGAATTCCGAAAAGTTCTGAACCATTTTTATTAGTTAACTCAAATTCAACTTTAGTTCTGAACTCGAACGATGAATCCGCCTTAAGGAATAAAAAATTATTCCTAATTTTTTCTAGCTAAATGTTAAAAAATGCTTCTTCGGCCTATATGACACTACTTTTTTTCTCTGGTATATTTGGTTTGAAAAACCCGCCGAAAGTCAAAATACAAAAACAGTTCTTGAAAAGAGACAAAACCTGTGTTCAATTACTAAAAATTTTTAACTTATTTTTCATAAAAACTGTCATTTTCATATGGAGAGCTGTCATTTTTTACGAAAAATTCGTAAAAATTTTTTGTTATTGAACAGAGCTAAATAATAATATAATAATAATACAATGGCCCTAATATAACTCTGACGAGTTTTATGGCAGGGCTTCTCTCCCAATTCGAGGTGTGCTCCTTTTGTTTGTCCTACTAATTGGGTGGACCTACAGTTTTATGCCGGCTCCGAACGGCGAATGCATTTTTTTGAGAAGCTTTTTCATGGCAGAAATACACTCGGAGGGTATGCCGCTCACTGCCGAGAGGTGACCGCTGTTTCTAAAACCCCAACAATTGAGTTTTAATTAATTAGAAACAATTTTTTTGGTGTTTGTTCGGACTGGGGTTTGAACCCGAGACCTATGGTATAGCAAGCGCGCACTCTCCCCACTGCACCACAGCGGCCACGAACAGAGCTAAGTACTCCATCAAAAACAATTTGATTGACATTAAACTTCAAACTAAATGAAAATAATATTTATTTCAAAAATTAATTGTTTTCGAAATTGGAGTTCAAATTACTGAAATAAAAAAATTATGCATCTTAAATGGCATGATATCTGTGTATTCTATTTTATAAAGAGAAGCCAGTGCGCCGTATAATGTTTTTTCCGGACTTCTTCTTTCCCCTTATGGCCAAAGCAGAAGCTTAAAAGAGGCCAATTTAAAACTTGTATTTCCATATATTTTTTATTTTAAACATAATTTATTTTATAGTTGTCAAAAAAGATTTGTATATTTGCCACAACCATTTGTATCCAAGTGGCAAATCAAAATTTGTCCATTTTCATCATTTTCATTTACCTTCTGTATGGCATTTGTGTTCACACGATTTGGCTACAAGGGCCGTCTTTGATTTGCCACAAGAGGCTAAATATTTGGCTTTTGTGATTTGTCTCAAATGAAATTTAGCGTTCACACGGTTTGCCTATGAATTTGGCAAATTTTTAGCCAAATGTACAAATCGTGTGATCTTAGCTTTAGATTACAAATATGTCTTTTTTTAGTTAATTGATATTTTACATAATATGTATTATACATACATACATACTTATGCCACTTGTATACACAATTTAAGCTTGGATTTGTTACCAGTTATTAAAATTTATGTATGTACATATGTATGTGTGCACAAATAGTAGGGTTTACAGCAATAATGTGCAGCTTAATAGCCAAATTTATTTACAAAGACGTATTTAACTATTTTACCTTATTAGTATTACTTATTTTTATATTTTAAATTTCTTTTACTGCTCTATGCCTAATAAGCTTTTGTTGTTTTTTTTTTTTTAAATTCGTTTGCTTTAACGTTTTTATACTCAGCTGTACTAGTACACAGAGTATTATAGTTTTGATTTCCTAACGGTGGATTGTAACAGAATGAAATAATCGAGATAGATATAGACTTATATATATCAAAATGATCAGGGTGAAAAGAGAAATCGATTGAGCCATGTCCGTCCGTCTGTCCGTCTGTCCGTCTGTCCGTCTGTCCGTCTGTCCGTCTGTCCGTCTGTCCGTCTGTCCGTCTGTGAGCACGATAACTCGCGCAAAAATTGAGATATTTTGATGAAATTTGAAATGTAAGTTGGTATCAAGACAGGAACGGATGGTATTGAAAATGGGCGAAATCGGACCATGACCACGCCCACCTCCCCTATATAGTAAAAATCGGAAATTTTGTATCTCGGTCACTAATAGTGCTAGAGTGATAAAATTTCACACACGTATTGAGCTCAGGCCCTTATGAAGAAATATGGTGAAATTTTGGAAAATGGGCGGTGCCACGCCCACTAATTAAGGGGCAAACATTGAAAGTTTTATGAGTCATAACTCAGAAACCGTTGAAGATATATCGATGAAATTTGGTAGGCGTGATATACTTACTTAGGCAAATGTTTGGACGAAAAATTGCCAAAATCGGTTGACGACCACGCCCACTTTTATATATGGGTATTATAAAGTGACCTAATAAAAGCATTTTAAGCGATATCTCTGTCAAATATAAAGATATATCATTGAAATTTTATGGAAGGTGTCCAACTATGGACATAAAACAAAAAATACAAAAATTTTGGAAAATGGGCGTGGCACCGCCTCCTTTTAGAAGCAGGAATATACGAGATTTCTGAGCCCATAACTCGACAAATAATCGATATATTATGACGAAACTTGGTCTATACACTTTCACTGCTTGTAGTAATACATGTTCGAAATTTTAGCGAAATCGGTTGACGACCACGCCCACTTTTATATATGGGTATCATAAAGTGGCCTAATAAAAACATTTTAAGCGATATCTTTGTCAAATATAAAGATAATTCATTGAAATTTTGTGGCATGAGTTCTACAATAGATCGGAAACAAAAAATAGAAAAATTTCGAAAAATGGGCGTGGCACCGCCTCTTTTCAGACAAAGGAATCAACGAGATTTCAGAGCCCACAACTCGACAAATAATTGAGATATTATGACGAAACTTGGTTTATACACTTTTATAACTTGTGTTAATAGACAGGCAAAAATTTATTGAAATCGGTTTATGACCACGCCTACTTTTTAACAAAGATATTTGTGGAACACCCTTTGGGAATTTGTAACAAGACTTCTTTGTAACTAGAAGTCATAAAGGAATGAAATTTTGCACAAAGAATAATATTCATATGCTTAGTTGGATGAATGATAAAAATGTTGAAAATGGGCGTGGCTACTCCCACTTTATACGGCACTCGCTTTATATAAAATACACCCTATATCGAACAAACGCAAACAAACAATGAAAGCATACAGCTGAGTATCTAATGTTCGATTCCACTCGAACTTAGGCTTCCTTACTTGTTTTTTGTTGTTGTTAATATTTAAGGACTTTCTCTATTATTTTCAACAGTTTATTTAAGCAGTAAATTAAAAAGTAATTAATTGGTAAAAGTTACGCTGCACTTGTTAACACTAGCACTGCAGTTTTAGCCGTTTTAGAATATGCCAATCTGTGTTCCATTTTCTGTGAAAAGAAAAATATGCGTATGCACAATAATAAGTAGATATCTGTCCTTGTCCAGCAAATCATATTCTCCCAGCGTCCTCATTATAGAAACCATGCCTTTTATTTCGTGTCTTTGAAGGAAAAGCGAAAACAAGAAAACGACAGTGAAAATGGTAGTCGTCAGACCATTTTTCACGTCATCCAATTCTGATTGGTTTTGTATAATATTGGAAAAACGGAACTGATTTTTGATGACTATATTATTTTGTTTAACTGATATTTTTCGAAAATAAAATGTCTGTGACGTACCATGATAGATGTGTATGAGTAGACACTCCTTAAACAGGCTATCATGGAGCAGAGACTTTTTTCGAGAAAAGTTTTACTTATGTACATTTTAGGGAATTTATTCGAAACATGAATGTGTCAAAAGGAGATCGTCCTTAATGAAAACCGTTTTAAACTTTTTGATCTTGTACTACTTGCAGTGGAGGACTCGAGCATACGAAGGTCAAACTAGAATTCAGTGTTAATCTATTAAAATGCTGTGTGAAGGTTGGTTGGTTTGAATGGCAAGTCTCACATACTCAAATTAGCTCCGAAACGCCGTTTTGATAGCACAAATCGTGACTAAAGAACCAGGACCAGAAGAATATAGTAAAATAGAAGCCTCTCATACTTGACTTCCAAGAGGTTGTCATAGAAAGGCTTGCTAAGGAATTTCATTCCGCCTAGACAGTGAGATGGTCCCTCGCATAGCAGGTTTTCCATTGTCACCTTCGCCCCAGCAAACTTACAGCTGCAACACAGAGTGTTAAGATCCAATTCCAATTGGGACGCGTGGGTATAAATAGCGCAAATATTCCGCGAATACCGCAGTTAAGCGGAAAATGGCTCTCCTGTCTATCTTTAGCTTGGCTTGTCAACGTTGATTTAGTTATACCTAAACCTGTTACCGCGATGTGACTTTTTTCCCTCAGATACTGAAGATGGCACATCGCCGAAACCGGTTTGTAATTAAATCAAATTTTACTAGGGATAACGAAAACTTGTTCCGCAATATATCGTATTCCTAGCCTGTCCGACAAAATTAAACAACAGTTGCTCTTGCATTTCGTTGAGAGGCGGAAAGTGTGATGCGTAACTCAGTTTGATGCAAAACAAGAATTCTATGAAAGCTTATCACTTCACTTCAAGGCCAAAAAACTAAAACAAAGGGCCTAATGCATAAAAATCGAGCTTTAGCTCATAGTAAGTTTTTTCGTAAAATGAGGATTTTGTATGCATAAAAAATATTAAAACTGCTTGAGTTTGCCAAACAAATTAGGTTTATCTCATAGAAAAATGGTAAAATAATAAAACCGCATCCAATAAATTTTTAATTATTTGGTTATTTCTTGAGATTAAGTTTGAGTTGAGTCTCTTGAGAAAGGGCCATTGTTGAACAGCTGTGGAGTCTGTAATGTTGCATTATAATGATAACCCAATGGACACGAAAAACAGCAAGGAAAACCAACCAGCTCCAAACAAATAAGAAACCTCCGTCGCTCCCTTCATCCACTGGAGGACCGAGAGACAGCCGCTTCTATATTCAAGTAACCGTTGAGGGGATGCGCATGCAAGCCCTACTCGACACCGGTGCCACCATGGTATACCTTGATGACTACATTGGGTAATATTTGCAAGAACGCAAAATGCAGCCCCGGCTCAGCCAACGGAGTATACATTTGGCAGACCAAACCTTTGTCTGCAGCTCACATGCCTATCCAACAAAGGTATGCTAGAACGGTGGCCGAACTACCAATACGCTGATCACCGTCATTCCCAATCTTGCCGAGAGAATGATCCTGGTAATGAATTTCCTACGCGAAAGGGAATGCCTACACTCCTGGCACTCCTCTGTCGCACGACCGCCGCAGGCTGATTTCGCTCCCTCTCTCTACCAATTTATCCGACCGCTGCCAGCTTTTCTCTCTCTGCCGATCCGTTCGCCCACTGTCAGCTGCTCTCTCTCTCTTCTCCGCTTCTCTATCCCTCGTGACGGAAAGCTGCTTACCACCCATCCATATCTCAGGCAGTGTGTGTGTGTATTCGATCTCAACACATAACAATTGTGTTCTTTATTCAGTGGGAGTTTGTGGAATGTCTACTCGACTTTGGACAGACAGAGCTTCACCTCAGCCTCTGACAAAACCCACCTCATAAGTTTTGATTTTTCCTTTCGTGCATCAGCAACCACTGTAGATTTATTGTCAAGGCAGTATTTCTTTGTATAAAAACAAAATTATAATTTTCGGTTATTGTTTTTACTGTTAGATAATCTTTTCCTTTTTAAGTAATGAATTTATTAGAGCTCCAGATTTTTTTTTTGAACATTTTCGAGTAGCCCGAACAAATGTTGTTCAAATGCTCGAACAGTCGTTTGTTTGTTTATTACCCGTATGTTTGCACGGGCATTTGAACAATTCGGGCATTTTGAAGTTTGTTTTTTTCTTTTGTTTATTAATTTTTTTCTTCTTCATATGTAGTTGTTTTTATTTTTGTTTTTTCGATACTCATTTTTTTTGTTTGTAAGCTCGAATGCTCGAATGTTTGTACGGGCATTTGAACAACAAACGGGCTTCAAACAAAAACGATCAATTCGAACTGTTCGATACCCGGGTATCTAGAGCTCTAGAATTTATATGTGTAGGTAGGTATATATGTACTTAAATATATTTTTTTTAATTATTCTTATTAATTTATTCATTTTATATTATCTATGAGCTTAATTATTTGCCTCCTTAATGCATACTTTTAGGCTTAATAAATATCTTTTTCGTATATTTTAATTATGTTTTATATACATACATACATACATTAAATTTCAGCATCAACAATTGTGCACCACTTATCAACATACAACAAATACATTTGTATGTACATGTCTATGTACATTAGATGAGTTTTTTTTTTTGTATGGGATTCTTTAAACCTTCTCAGATCATCCCTCCGGCACTGGAATATGAAAATAGGGTGTTTCAGAGTAAGTAAACTGAAAGAAAAATTCCACTTTTCCAAAAACTAGATGGAGCTACACCAAAAACCGCGCAAATTCCAAGAATTTCAAGGTATGTTTAGATTTATGTATGAAAAAAGTTGGGCTTTTCCGCAAGAAAAAAAAAATTATATGTATCCATACGTCACGGTAGGCAGGAAGCGACGATAGGTTGCATGAAAATGTCGCCAAAAAAGGAGTGTGGGGTTGTGTTATGTGATGTTTATAGATGAAACATCCGTTGAAATTAAAATCCGAGCTGCTCCTTTTTCAAGGATATCCACATTTTTTGTTTTTTTTGAAAGGATCAAATATTGAGGAAATCGAAAATTCGCCACCGTCCAAATTTTTCCGATTTCAATACATTATTTGGTCGCTAAGGGATACAAAAAAGGTATTAAAAAGAAAAAAGGACACCTGTAGTGGAAAAATCCAATGTGAACAGGACCTAAAGGATAACCACTGAAATATAAAATAACACAAAAAGTACCCACTTTAATTTGCGTATAACTCCTAAAATGTTAACTCTACGTGAAAATTCCTTATTATATGTTTCATTCAGAATAAATAAATAAATATTTCTTTAATATGCAATTTTGATGTACCTGCAGTGCTTAATGTACTTTTGTGTATCTAAAGTGAAAATTTCAAAAAAAGTACGTTTTTTTTATGGTGCTATTTTAAGTTCAAATATTTTTCTAGTTTATGTAAATATTTTAATCTAATGATCCACCTCTCATTCCTACATATCTATACGTTAATACTAAAAAAGAGTTAGAGCTGAGATACGCGCTAGCTGTGCACGGTGGGCGGGAAGCAACAATAGGTTGCATGGGAATATCGTAAAAACGATGGCCCAACGAATATGTGCCTAGCTGTGTGCTGGTACTAATTTTCGTTTAAAAAAAATGTTGGAGATTTTATTCACGCTTGCTGTGTGTTTATGAAGTATATTAGAATATCATTTTACGTAAGTTTTTAGCCGGCGATCGTTTTTTCGATATTTTCATGCAACCTATTGTTGCTTACCGCCCACCGTGCACAGCTAGCGCGTATTTCAGCTCTAATTCTTTTTAATATTAACGTATAGATATTTAAGAATGAGAATTGGATCATTAGATTAAAATATTTACATAAACTAGAAAAATATTTGAACTTAAAATAGCACCATAAAAAAAACGCAGTTTTTTTGAAATTTTCACTTTAGATGGACCAAAGTGCATTAATCACTGCAGGTACATCAAAATTGCATATCAAAGAAATATTCCTTTATTTTTTCTGAATGAAATAATTATAAGGAATTTTCACGTAAAGTTAACATTTTAGGAGTTATACGCAAATTAAAGTGGGTACTTTTTGTGTTATTTTATATTTCAGTGGTTATCCTTTAGGTCCTGTTCACATTGGATTTTTCCACTACAGGTGTCCTTTTTTCTTTTTAATACCTTTTTTTGTATCCCTTAGCGACCAAATAATGTATTGAAATCGGAAAAATTTGGACAGTGGCGAATTTTCGATTTCCTCAATATTTGATCCTTTCAAAAAAACAAAAAATGTGGATATCCTTGAAAAAGGAGCAGCTCGGATTTTAATTTCAACGGATGTTTCATCTATAAACATCACATAACACAACCCCACTTTCCTTTTTTCTCGACATTTTCATGCAACCTATCGTCGCTTCCTGCCTACCGTGACGTAGAATTAACCGCTAAATCGAATGGCGTATTCAGTTTTTTGGTGCACTACCCAGGGAAGGTAATATCGCGGCCTAAAAATATAATTTTCTTTTTTTCTCATGAATCTTTAACTTCTTGCCCTATTCTCTTCCCGAAAGCGGACATTATTTTTTAATTAAATCACACGGTAGGACGTTATGGAACGCATTATATGTCAATTTCTTAGCCAATTTTCGATATACTGGCCGATAAGTGGTCCAGGATGACTACAGAAGATTTAAAGAATATATATATATATATGTTCTGTGACATATATAAGTCAAAAATTAGACTCAAATGTCACCGCTATTCTTTAAAATCTTCTGTAGTCATCCTGGACCACTTATCGGCCAGTATATCGAAAATTGGCTAAGAAATTGACATATAATGCGTTCCATATATATATATATATGGACACAGAAAAATGGAATCGCTTCAGATTGAACTCCTGGGCAAAATCTTTATTTTGATACGCATATTGCCCACAAATGTTTTGGCGCCTTCCGGCTCCACTTTTTGTCCGTTATCCGCGGTCTCGAGCTTTCTATTTTTTTTTTTTTGCATATGTGGAGTTATCCATCCACATAAAACCATTTATCACTAATAAACCAAAAACCCGCCTTCAAGAGCAAAATTGTTAAAAAATTTTAAGGTATATTACCCAGGTTTAAGACTTTACTTCACTTAAACTTGATGAACTCATCCAAATATTACTCGATTTTTAATAGCTATACATTTCTGGAAAGCGTATTATATAAAGAAAATGATCACTTTGGGCCGCGATATTACCTTCCCTGGGTAGTGTATCAAAAAACTGAGTATGTCATTCGCTTTAGCGGTTAATTCTACGAATAAGATAGATATCGATTTTTTTTCTTGTGAAAAAGCCCAACATTAAATCTAAACATACCTTGAAATTCTGGGAATTTGCGCGGTTTTCGGAAAAGTCAACTTTTTTTTCAGTTTACTTGCTCTATTTTCATATTCCGGTGCCGGAAGGAATATCTAAAAAAAAAAACGCATCTAATGTACATATGTATGTACATATGTATATGCATATATGTAATATGTAATATAATTAATATAAACGCATGTAATTTTCTTAACTTAATTATAATGTGAATGTACAAAAGTGTAGCCTAAAGTTTGCAATAAATCTACAAATTAACAAGTAATTAAATTGTCCACTTCCTATCCTCACTTCACGCATTGCAAACACACTTGAGACACATCACATTGTGATTTATTTGTATATAATTAACTGCCCTATTTATGCTTCTAAGTTTTGTTTTATTACAGTTATATAATTCATTCATTTAATTTATTGATAATAAATTAATGTGTTAATTGTGTACATAAAGCTTATCATAGCTACGCTTATCATTAACTTTTGGTTTATTTATCTCCATATGGCAAGCATTTTTTGCTTCAGAAATTGTTTTTATTTGTTTCTTTTTTTTTGTGATTTACTCAATATCTGAAGCTCATAAAACATTTTTTTATGCTAATCCATTTACGTGGTTTTATTTAATTTTTTTTTGTGTTTTCATTTCTTATTTTTATTTTTTAATTATTATATATTTTTTTTTAATTTTTTTTCTCAACTAACTTTTCTTGCTACAATAAACTTAATATTTAATTTATTATATTTTCTCCGCTAACACAGCGTTCTCGCCACAATATTTGCTACACTCTAAAACAAAGCCCTATAAAAACAATGAATCCTATATAACGCAGCAGCGCATGCGCAGTTGTACTGATACGCGCCGCCGCACCACCGCGCAACACTTCATTGTCATAGGTCAACGAATCGGCGTCGTGTCGGTTAGTTGCTGCTTTTGCATCACCGCGGTAGTTGTTGTTGTGATTTGAAGCTGAAAGTAAATTTAGAAAAATAACAAGGGAACAAGTTTAATAAATTTATTTCTTTAGAAGTTTTTTATTTGAGATATAAGATACATATGTACATAAAATTATATTAGAAGCCAATAGACATACCCTTAACCCTACTTCATCCCTACAAATAGTTTTAAATATTTACTAGTAAACCCGGCCACGCGATGCTGTGGCTTTCAATTACACTATGCGACAATTTGAGGGTGGTGCCACATTTGAAAATTTTTTGATATACCTTCATAGCTACTGGTTATTTTTGTTTTCTGTGGACCTAGATTTTTTATACATAGATTTTGACCAAGGAGCCCCATAGTGAAGTTTTGTGCCGAATATTTTTCTAGACCATGGTAACCTTAAAGCGACCTACAAAAGGCCGTTTGGCGCGCTCCTCCTTTTCTTTCTAGTTCTCTTTCTCTTCCCCTTTCCCCTTTATTTGCGATTTATTTTCCATTTATCCATTTTATTTTTCATATTTCCTCTTTCGCTTCCTCTCCTTCGCCATGTCCGTCCCTTTCATTTTCCTCTTCCCTTTCCTTTTATTACCCATCTTCAGTGCTAGGCCTTGCATGACACTTCAAATTTAAAAATGAGATAAACTGTAGCGTAAAAATGGATTATTGAACGATGGCACCCTTTTTGTAAAAATTTTAATAAATTACTCATTTCCATGCCAAGTCCTTCCATATGACACCTCAAATTTAAAAATCAAACAAACTATAGCGTAATACTGAATTTTTGAACAGGTGGCAACCCTTTTTGTAAAATTTTTATTAAATTACTTAATATCAGGTCAAACCCTTTCATATGGTAACAAAAATTTTAAAATCAAACAAACTATACAGTAAAATTAAATTTTCAAACATCTGGCAGCCCTTTTCAAAAAAAATTAAACCTTCCTGCACATCTACAGGTTAAGCCCTTTCATCTGACACCACATTTTCGAAAATCGGTATAACGGTGTAAAAGTTATGGTGCTTACAAAAAATCGCTTAGCGTAATATATATAAAGATAAGATAAACTGTAGGGTAAAAATGGATTTTTGAACAGGTGGTACCCCTTTTGTAAAAATTTTAATAAATTACTCATTTCCATGCCAAGTCCTTTCATATGACACCTCAAATTTAAAAATCAAACAAACTATAGCGTAAAACTGAATTTTTGAACAGGTGGCAACCCTTTTTGTAAAATTTTTATTAAATTACTTAATATCAGGTCAAACCCTTTCATATGGTAACAAAAATTTTAAAATCAAACAAACTATACAGTAAAATTAAATTTTCAAACATCTGGCAACCCTTTTCAAAAAAAATTTAACCTTCCTGCACATCTACAGGTCAAGCCCTTTCATCTGACACCACATTTTCGAAAATCGGTATAACGGTGTAAAAGTTATGGTGCTTACAAAAAATCGCTTAGCGTAATATATATAAAGATAAGATAAACTGTAGGGTAAAAATGGATTTTTGAACAGGTGGTACCCCTTTTGTAAAAATTTTAATAAATTACTCATTTCCATGCCAAGTCCTTTCATATGACACCTCAAATTTAAAAATCAAACAAACTATAGCGTAAAACTGAATTTTTGAACAGGTGGCAACCCTTTTTGTAAAATTTTTATTAAATTACTTAATATCAGGTCAAACCCTTTCATATGGTAACAAAAATTTTAAAATCAAACAAACTATACAGTAAAATTAAATTTTCAAACATCTGGCAACCCTTTTCAAAAAAAATTTAACCTTCCTGCACATCTACAGGTCAAGCCCTTTCATCTGACACCACATTTTCGAAAATCGGTATAACGGTGTAAAAGTTATGGTGCTTACAAAAAATCGCTTAGCGTAATATATATAAAGATAACTAAGCTTATTTGATACAGACTAATGATATTTGGTGTATGGTCTAGACATTTTTGGAAAATTGGGCAGAAAATATGATCGTGGTATCTCTTTAATTTTTGTATAAGTAACTGTCTGCTAGATTTATAGGTCTTTGGATTCTGTCTGTGGGATTCATCGGTCTTTGGATTCCTTTATTTCGGATGCATCAGTCTTTGGATTCATTTCTTTCGGGTTCATCGGTCTTTGGTTTGCGGTTTTTGGATTCATTGATCTTTGCATTCCTTTCTCTTGAATTCATCGCTCATCGGACATCTGTCTTCAAGATACATTGGTCTTTGGAGTTCTTTCTTTTGAATTCGTTGGCCTTTGGATTCCCGTTTCTGGCTTTGTAGGTCTTTTGATTCCTTTCTTTTGGATTCATGGGTGTTTGGATTTCTATCTTTTGGTTTCATCGGTCTTTGGATTCCTGTACTGGATTTATCGGTCTTTGGATTCCTTTCTTTCGGATTCATCGGTCTTTGGATTGCTGTTTTTGGATTCTTTGCTTTTGGATTCCTTTCTTTCGGATTCGTCGGTCTTTCAATTTCTGTCTTTTGGATTTATAGTTCTTTGGATTCCTGTTCTGGATTTATCGGTCTTTGGATTTCTGTCTTTTGAATTTATCAGTCTTTGGATGCCTTTCATTTGGATTCATCGGTCTTTGGATTTCTATCTTTTGGATTCATTGACCTTTGGATTCCTGTTTCTGGTTTTATCGGTCTTTGGATGCCCTTCTTTTGGATTAATCGGTATTTGGATTTCTATCTTTTGGATTCATTGGCCTGTGGATTCCTGTATCTGGTTTTATCGGTCTTTGGATTTCTGTCTTTTGAATTTATCAGTCTTTGGATGCCTTTCTTTTGGATTCATCGGTCTTTGGATATCTATCTTTTGGATTCATTGGTCTTTGGATTCCTGTTTCTGGTTTTATCGGTCTTTGGATGCCTTTATTTTGGATTAATCGGTCTTTGGATTTCTATCTTTCGGATTCATTGGCCTGTGGATTCCTGTTTCTGGTTTTATCGGTCTTTGGATTGCTTTCTTTCGGATTCATCGGTCATTGGATTCCTGTTTCTGGATTTATCGGTCTTCCGATTCCTGTTTTTGAGTTTATCGGTCTTTGTATTTCTGTCTTTCGGATTCATCGGTCTTTGGATTCCTTTCTATCGGATTTATCGGTCTTTGGATTCCTGCTTTTGGATTTAACGGTCTTATCGGATTTATGGGTCGCTGTGGTGCAGTGGGTTCAAACCACGGTCCGAGCAAACAACAAAACAATTTTTCTAATTATTAAAAATCCAATTATTGGATTTTTTAAGAGCAGCGGTCACATCTCGGCAGTGGGCGGTATACGCTCCGAGTGTATTTCTGCCATCAAAAAGCTTCTCACAAAAAATGCAATCGCCGTTCGGAGCCGGCATAAAACTGTAGGTCCACCCAATTAGTAGGAAAAATAAAAAGGAGCACACCTCGAATTGGGAGAGAAGCTCGGCAATAAAACTCGTCAGACTTATACTAGCGCTATTGTATTATTATTATTATATTATTATCGGATTTATTTCTCTTGAATTCATCGGACTTTTGAGATCACTTTCCGCTAACATTGTTTCCATTCTAAGATTTCTTACATTGCAAGTACCTGAAGTGTGTACAATTAACAGCAGTGGGATTGTAAACCAAAGCAGTAGTGTTTTCAGCAGCATTAAATACCCAGTCTATGTAAGCAGCAGGAGTGGTATTAACAGCAGTATAAATATATTTCAGAGGCTGAATGATTTACAGCAGCGACACTTGACAGGGTGAAGTGCAAGCTTTAAAAAATTTTTCCCTTGAAAATGCCAAGACACGAGTATTTGTGTAGAAGACGCTATAATAATACTTATAATACAAACCAGGCGACAATAAAATGTTGAATAAAAATAAATGCATAAATTTTGGTGCATAAACTCGTCTAGTTTTCTTTGTTTCCACTTAATTCTTGGTTATTTACCAAAACATACAAGTTTTTATCTCAACCATAAAATACAATAAATACTTAGATAATACTTAGCATGAGCTGAGTAAACTAAGACAATTAGCTCTGTCGGTCTGTCGGTATGTCTGCTTGAATGCAAACTAGTAGTTTAAGATTCGCAACCGATCAGATTGGACTACTATAAGATATAGACAACATACAGCTGATTGTTCAGAAATGAACATATTGGTGTATAATTTCTACATAGCCGAACACCGACGCGGTTTGTTTGTTATTAAATAATACTAGTAAACCCGGCCACGCGATGCTGTGGCTTTCAATTACACTGTGCGACAATTTGAGGGCGGAAGACCACTTATTGCCACATTTGAAAATTTGTTGATATACCTTCATAGCTACTGGTTATTTTTATTTTCTGTGGACCTAGATTTTTTATACATAGATTTTGACCAAGGAGCCCCATAGTGAAGTTTTGTGCCGAATATTTTTCTAGACTATGGTAACCTTAAAGCGACCTACAAAAGGCTATTTGGCGCGCTCCTGCTTTTCTTTCTAGTTCTCTTTCTCTTCCCTTTTCCCCTTTATTTGCGCTTTATTTTCCCTTTATCCATTTTATTTTTCATATTTCCTCTTTCGCTTCCTGTCCTTCGCCATATCCGTCCCTTTCATTTTCCTCTTCCCTTTATTGAACGATGGCACCCTTTTTGAAAAATTTCTATTAAATTGCTCAATATCAGGTCAAGCCCCTTCATATGGTACCAAACATTTTAAAATCAAACAAACTATACAGTAAAATTAAATTTTCAAACATCTGGCAACCCTTTTCAAAAAAATTAAACCTTCCTGCACATCTACAGGTCAAGCCCTTTCATCTGACACCACACTTTCGAAAATCGGTATAACGGCGTAAAAGTTATGGTGCTTACAAAAAATCGCTTAGCGTAATATATGTATATAAAGAATATATAAAGATAAGATAAACTGTAGGGTAAAAATGGATTTTTAAACAGGTGGCACCCTTTTTGTAAAAATTTTAATAAATTGCTCATTTCCATGCCAAGTCCTTTCATATGACACCCCAAATTTAAAAATCAAACAAACTATAGCGTAAAACTGAATTTTTGAACAGGTGGCAACCCTTTTAGTACAATTTTTATCAAATTACTTAATATCAGGTCAAGCCCTTTCATATGGTGCCAAAAATTTTAAAATCAAACAAACTATACAGTATAATTAAATTTTCAAACTTCTGGCAACCCTTTTCAAAAAAAATTAAACCTTCCTGCACATCTACAGGTCAAGCCCTTTCATCTGACACCACATTTCCGAAAATCTCTATAACGGTGTAAAAGTAAATGTAAAGATTCTTATTAATAATAAGCTAACACCAATTGTATCGCTTCATAGGCGATTCTAGTGGACCAATTTTAAATATAAGAAAACCATTAGAAAGGTAATTTTCAGAAGAAGAAAAATATGTAAAAACAAGTAAGGAAGCCTAAGTTCGAGTGGAATCGAACATTAGATACTCAGCTGTATGCTTTCATTGTTTGTTTGCGTTTGATGGAAACACGGTGTAGGTACTTTCTATAAAGCAAGTGCTGCATAAAGTGGGCGTAGCCACGTCCATTTTCAACATTTTTATCAGTCATCCAACTAAGCATATGAATATTATTCTTTGTGCAAAATTTCACTCCTTTATGACTCTAGTTACAAAGATGTCACGTTACAAATTCCCAAAGGGTGTTCCAGAAATATCTTTGTTAAAAAGTAGGCGTGGTCATAAACCGATTTCAATAAATTTTTTCGTGTCTATTAACACAAGATATAAAAGTGTATAAACCAAGTTTCGTCATAATATCTCAATTATTTGTCGAGTTATAGGTTAAGAAATCTCGTATATTCCTTTGTCTAAAAAGAGGCGGTGCCACGCCCATTTTCCAAAATTTTTCTATTTTTTGTTTCCGGTCTATTGTGGAACTCTTGCCACAAAATTTCAATGAATTATCTTTATATTTGACAAAGATATCGCTTAAAATGTTCTTATTAGGCCACTTTATAACACCCATATATAAAAGAGGGCGTGGCCGTCAAACCGATTTCTCTAAAATTTTGAACATGTATTACCACAAGTAATAAAAGTGTACACACCAAGTTTCGTCATTATATATCAATTATTTGTCGAGTTATGGGCTCAGAAATCTCGTATATTCCAGCTTCTAAAAAGAGGCGGAGCCACGCCCATTTTCCAAAATTTTTACGGTTTTTGTCTTATGTTCGTAGTTAGACTCCTGCCATAAAATTTTAATGATATATCTTTATATTTGACAGAGATATCGCTTAAAATGTTTTTATTAGGTCACTTTATAAGACCCATATATAAAAGTGGGCGTGGTCGTCAACCAATTTTGGAAATTTTTCGTCCAAACATTTGCCTAAGTACATATATCACGCGTACTAAATTTCATTGATATATCTTCAATGGTTTCTGAGTTATGACTCATAAAACTTTCAATATTTGCCCCTTAATAAGTGGGCGTGGCACCGCCCATTTTCCTAAATTTTTGTGCTTTTTGTTTTATGTACATAGCTGGACTCATGCCACAAAATTTCAGTGATAGATCTTTATATTTGACAGAGATATCGCTTAAAATGTTTTTATTAGGCCCCTTTATAGTTCCCATATATAAAAGTGGGCGTGGCCGTCAACCGATTTTGGCAATTTTCCGTCAAAACATTTGTTTAAGTAAGTAAATCACGCATACCAAATTTCATCGATATATCTTCAACAGTTTTTGAGTTATGACTCATAAAGCTTTCAATGTTTGCTCCTTAATAAGTGGGCGTGGCACCGCCCATTTTCCAAAATTCCATCAAATTTCTTCTTAGGGGCCTGAGCTCAACACGTGGGTAAAATTTCATCACTCTAGCTATATTAGTGGCTGAGATACCAGATTTCCGATTTTTTCTATATAGGAAAAGTGGGCGTGGTCATGGTCCGATTTCGCCCATTTTCAATACCAACCGTCCCAGTGTCGATACCAACTTGCATTTCAAATTTCATCAAAATATCTCAATTTTTGCGCGAGTTAGAGTGTTTACAGACGGACGGATGGACAGACGGACAGACGGACGGACGGACGGACGGACATGGCTCAATCGATTTCTCTTTTCACCCTGATCATTTTGATATATATAAGTCTATATCTATCTCGATTATTTCATTCTGTTACAATCCACCGTTATGTGATTAAAACTATAATACTCTGTGTACTAGTACAGCTGAGTATAAAAAGTGTATCGCCACAATCGTCGTTGAAAATTTTTTTTAAAAAGTTTGAGTAAAAAAAGAAAACGAAAAAAAGATTAAATATGATCTGAGTAATATAAAAAGATAGCCAGAATGTTTTTTCTGTTCGCCGACAAACAACCTTTACGACTAAGATAACATCATTATCTTTAGATTTGCTAAGAGTTTAATTTATTTATTATTTTATCTCACTTAAAATTTGGCAATTCACCTTGCACAAAATTCCCATAAAAACCACGTACTTTCATTGAAAAAATCTTACCAACTTTCAACATGCGCTGGCTAAGAATCTTGGGTTTATTTGCAATCTATTTGGCATTCAGCGATGGTGGTGAGGAACTTGCAGGATCTGGTATTAATTTGTAAAAAATTTATATTTTAATTTTTTTTTTTTGCAGCATCTCTAATCGACTCAGTTCTCGGCGGAGTACTCGGTGGGCCAGGCGATCTTGGGTTAAATGTCGGAGTAAATATCGGCGCTGCAGGTCAATCCGGTAGCTCACAGGGATCGGGAAACAAGGGTCAATCTCGTCAATCAACTTGTTGTCCTGGAGGCGGAGTAGGTCAGTCCAGTAGCTCACAAGGATCGGGCAACAATGGTCAATCGAGTAGTTCAGCTGTTGGTTCTGGAGGCGGAGCAGGTCAATCCAGTAGCTCACAAGGCTCGGGAAACAACGGTCAATCTAGTAGTTCAGCTGGTGGTTATGGAGGCGGAGCAGCTCAATCCAGTAGCCACAGGGATCGGGCAGCAATGGTCAATCGAGTAGTTCAGCTGGTGGATCTGGAGGCGCAGTAGGTCAGTCCAGCAGCTCACAGGGATCGGGCAACAATGGGCAATCGAGTAGTTCAGCTGGTGGTTCTGGAGGCGGAGCAGGTCAATCCAGCAGCTCACAGGGATCGGGCAGCAATGGTCAATCTCGTCAATCAGCTTGTTGTCCTGGGGGTGGAGTAGGTCAATCCAGCAGCTCACAGGGATCGGGCAGCAATGGTCAATCGAGTAGTTCAGCTGGTGGTTCTGGAGGCGGAGCCGGTCAATCCAGTAGCTCACAGGGATCGGGCTCTAAACGACCATCTGGTGGATAAAAAGTTCATATGGAGGCGGAGAGAAACATTAATATTGCCAGTATTGGGGAAAGACTTACTTCAGATATTCAATATGACCCAGCTATTTCCTTTCATTATCTTTTGAAATTGGAAATTTTTTCAAATTTATAAAGTAAGAATAAAATAATCTTTCTTCTACTAATGAAAGCATCTGTGTCCATATTGAATAGCGCTAATCGAGTAGGTACGGAAAATTCAAGTTCAGAGGGGGTATTTGATGATGAATGTTTAGCCGTTGAAAGGGCTATTAACAACGACGTCACCACCATCCGCACGTCTCGCTATGAATACCGAATAAAAACACCGAATATGAACACTGAATAGGAACACCGAATATGAACATCGAATACTAACACTAGTACCAAATAAGAATACCGAATATGAATACCGTATACGAATAAAGGCTACGAATATCGAATAGTATTGAATACAAAATACTAATAGAAATAATAAATAAGAATACTGATGGTAAAGAACGAATACGAATACCGAAAACGAATGCCGAAGACTATTTCCAAATAAGAATACCAAATATGAATACCGAATGCGGTCTTTGGATATCTGTCTTTTGGATTTGTCGGTTTTTGGATTCTTTTCTTTTGGATTCATCGGTCTTTGGATTCCTGTATTTGGATTTATCGGTCTTTGGATTTCTGTCTCTTGGATTCATCGGTCTTTGGATTCCTGTTTCTGGATTTATAGGTCTTTGGATTCCTTTCTTTCTGATTCATCGGTCATTGGATTCCTGTTTCTGGATTTATCGGTCTTCCGATTCCTGTTTTTGAGTTTATCGATCTTTGGATTTCGGTCTTTTGGATTCAACGGTCTTTGGATGTCTCTCTTCTGTATTTATCGGTCTTGAGATTTCTCTCTTTTGGATTTATCGGTCTTTGGATCCCTGTATTTTGAATTTATAAGTATTTGGATTCTTATTTTTTAAATTGTTTCAGCGAAGCGAAATGAGTGTAGTAGAATAAACTGATGGTAAGCGCTCGCCATCACTTGACTCCACATAAAAAGATAGAAAACACCACTTGAAACGGACTTGGGAACTAAAAAGCGAAAAGTAAACTTGTTCATTTTCATTTCTACAACGAAAATAAATACAAAAACAAACATATTCACTTGCAATGGACTGACGCGGAAGGTAGAAAAAAAAACAACGCAAGTGAACAGTAAAATGGAAATTGAAAGTCAAAATGTTTCGATTGAATTGAGGGGAGTGGTGTTGAGGGGAGTGGAATTAGCTGCCAACTGCAGCGGCTGCAATTGCTATATTGACACATATGTACATACATCTGTACATACGTACATATTTATAGCCTCTTCCTTTTGTTAATATTATATTCATATCCCATATTTATTTTTATTTTATTTTTTTGTGCCACACATACATATTTATAAATTCATGTATGCATTTCGCGCTTCTTTTGCAAATACTCAATTATTTTTCTTTTCGCACACACTTCGAACTCCACTCCACACCTGAACACATACTAGTGAGCACGCCCTTCACCAGCAGCAAACAGGAGCAGTAAGTGGTGGGCGCCCAATTTTATGAAAGTCTGATTGCATGTAATTTTCACTTGAATATTTCCAAATGGTTATTATTGATATTGGTGATTCCAGGAATTTTCATTAAAACAAAAGCACATTCAGCCGATGGCTTTTGCAATTACCCAGCAACCATTCTAGAAGCCCTAATAATTTCGGAGTCCGACATCAGTCCAAAATATGTGTAATATAAGTGCCTTCTACTTTTGGAATTCAATAATAGTTTGAAATAAGTATGTTTGTTTTTTTTTAATGATGACTGTAATTCACACAGTAAAAAATTATAGTTTATTTCTAATACCATTTGGTATTTAGTTTTATCATTCTCGGAATTAAATTTGAATTTTAATGCTAAAAGGTTTTACTTTTAAACTATGAGAAGTTTTACAATTTTATTTATTCCAAAATAGTTTCAAAATAAGTCTTGAAAAGTATTAAAATCCTCTCTAAAGAAGTTTAATCATTTATGGTTTAAAAACAAATCTAGAAAAGTATAAAAAAATTTCTCTTTCTCAATTATATTACCAACAAAATATTTTTGGTTTGAAATCAAAACCAAAAAAAACACTAAAAAAAAATTATCAGAAAAAGGTAAAAATAAAATCAAACAAAATGTTTTCGAAACTGCAATCCGGAGGAGTAATCAAATATACTCAAATAAATGGACCGAATCTAATAATTGTATCAAGTAAGTAATGCAGGAAATTAATTAAATATCATGAGGGTAAATTTTGCTTTATTTTTTCAGTCATAAGCAGCTTCAGTCATAAGGCAGTATCACTGCAAGAACCGCGACGGTGCACAATGGTTCGGCTCCATACATTTTGCGGAAAAAAATAGAAGGAGTGGTCCTATGCCATTGAAATTTTGCACAGAGGTTATATGTGAGCTAATTAAGAAATTTTCAAAAAATGGTTGAAATCGGTCAACCCCTAGGGGTACCTCCCTTGGACCTATAAAAAAATGATTTAAATACATATTTTAGTTTCAGCTAAAAAAAATTAAAATATCTTCACGAAACTTGGTACATGAGTTACCCTCATTAAAGGCATTGACAGCACCAAAAATTGTTGAAATCGGCCACTTCCTAGAGGTACCTCCCCTGGACCTATAGTAAAAATTTTTAAAGAAAAATTTAAATTTCAGCTCAAAAAATTAAGATATCTTCACGAAACTTGGCGCATAAGTTACTGTCATGAAAGATATCGACAACACCAAATATAGGCGTGATTGGCAAACAACTACGCCCACTTTTCCTACACCTTTTATTCAAAAACAAATGAAGATATATATTTTCAGTAACTGAAAAGAGCCCTTGTAAAAATGTGATGTACTTAATGATTATATTTATAATACATATAATCGAAAATATAAAAGGTAGCATTTTTGAAGTACCATTTTTGCTGGCCTATATTTTTTTTAATATTTGGCCGATTGCACTAATCTTTTCTTTAATTAGTCAAGGAAGTGTTATATTTTCTTTTAAACTCACAACAGGGACAATAGAGGTATAAGTTATAAGGAAAATTTATAGCTACATTTAGCAAAAATTTCAAGCAGTTTTTGTTGAATAAAATTTTTCTGACTTCTGATACCATTATTTTGTAAAAAAAATCAACTTTTTGCAAAGTAGTCATGAATTCTTCATATTTGGACATTTTTTTATAAGACTACATCATTAGAATCTGAAAATTAGGTATTGAAAAAAATGAATTTTTCCGCGGCTGAACCACTGTGCGGTGCGGAAATTTCCCTGGACATTTCCAAAATATTAGTATAAAAGTGACAATATGTATATATATCGAGCCGTAACCACCATAAAAGTGTATCCAACAAAATTATCGATTTCAGCTTTTTTATGGAAATCAACAATTTACTATCACATGCATCAACTCCCAAAATTTCATGGCTGTGAAATGTGCAGTTTCGAAGTTAGAGACTAAATAAGTTTCAAGGCTGCATACAAACTGTATGCAAAACAAATTAAAAAAAACTGTGTCCGGTAAAATTTACTTTTTGTTGGATACACTTTTATGAGGATTAGGGCTCGATATATAAGGTACTTTAGTGTTTGCTACTACTGTTTTGGATTTTTATGTAAATAAACTATGTTAACGTTATTCAATTTCTCATTAATCTTTGGGATAATGGGTTATTTGCAGTATATCCACTGGAAATTTTATGGGGGTTTATTTTTAAATCCAAAAAATTATACAATTTATTCCAATTTTCGGATAGATTTAATACCATTTAAACTATTTTTATTACCAAAAATATTATAAAAATAATCAAAATTTGGTTTTGGTTTAATTCCATAAAAGTATAGAATTTATTCCAATTTTGGATTGATCTTATACCATTTCAATTATTTTTAATACCAGAAATATTCTAAAAATAATGAAAATTTGGTTTTGATTTAATTCCAAGAAAGTATTAATTTGACACCAAGAATAATTTCTGTCTCTCAATATTCTCTTCTTTTTTTAAACCAAAATGGTTTTAATTTTATGCTTTTAGGCATTGTTATATATAAATACCAAAATGGTATTGAAATTAAACTAAAATTTTTACTGTGCATAGATGCTGTTTTGAAAAAGGCGAAGTAGGAAAGTATCACTAAAGTTCAATATAATGTTTAATGTTCCACTATCCGTGCATAACCTTGCATTGAATTTCAGTTTGATGTCGCGGTTAGAATACGAAGGAGCATAAAATAAATAACACTATAAAGCAAGCTCTGAAGACGAAGAAGGTTCCACAATGAAAGAAGAAGAGAACAAGCTGGGGAAACTTGGAAACCGAATGGAGAGAGGATGAAGAATATGCAAAAAAAAAAAATACTTTTTGGTTTTACTAGTCATAGAAGAAGGAAAAAAGAGTCAAAGGAATGTGTCCAATAGGAGTTTTTATGACTCATATTTAGGCTCATATGATGTATGAAATTAGGCTCATATAGGGCGACGACCTTGAAAACAAATATACATGCATTTCGGACTCCAAAATTAGCTCGTAATGAGTGTAAATGCTTCGGTTTAGAATTCTTGTCTGCCTTTTTAATGATTCCGAAAGTTTGCTGGGTAGGTAGTTGGGGTTTTAAGTTGGATTTTATATGGGACTGAACGCTCATTGAAATTGCAACGATATCTAAATACTACAGTCCACGTAATGAGACGTATGCTGGTGTATTGTAATTAAAGTAACATATTTTTATTCTCTTTAAGAGAGGGTTGAAAAGCACTACCATTTCTCGAATAGCCACTTTCTTCAATAAGATAATTTGAAGAAGATGCATAACTGAAGTTTGAGCAAAGGTGAGGGTTTTTGTTTTATGAGAAGGAAACATCGAAATCCTTTACCCCGTCAGTGTGGGACTCAAACGCCAACTAAACTTACTACTGTCATCGTACCGAACCCCCGGTACTACCCTCAAGCTGCCGTCGGGAGGTGGGTTGATCACCAGGCTCGAAGTCCGTTGTGGTCGCGTTATTTCCCTCAGTCTGCCTTGAAAGGCTTCATCCGTTTATTAATTTATAAAACGTATTGCGGATGCAAGAGGCTTAACTCCTGTGCGTATCCGCAACGGATGCATTAGTTCCTGTACGTATGAGTGTCTAAAACTATGTATGTGTGTAAATGCAAATTGTACCATCTTAATTTAACTAAATGGCTGCTATACCTGAAGAGGATTGGGAGTGAATGTAGACTGATCATCAGAGTTCTCCCAGGACATTTAGTTTCACATGCATCAAAAGTGGGTCTTGCTGGTGACAGCGGATGTGAACTACGTGAAGAGACGGTAAAGCATGTAATCTGCTCGTGTCCTGCTTTTTCTCGCGTAGGTCTTTTAGGGTCAGTTTTATTAAGGAACAAAGTAGGGATAAAGAAACTATTAAAATTTGCAAAAGAGACAGGATTATTTAATCAATACAGCTCTACTTCAATTTTATTTATCACGAAGAGATCTGGTAATACTACGGACCTACTATGCGAGACCATCACTAGCACGACAGGCTAATCTTACTTTAGCTACGATGGAGAGGGTTGCTTGAAGAGCGATCTACCGAGGCAAATAATTATGTCGAACGAAAAAACAGAAGGACAAAACAAAGGTTGGCTCAAGTAAAAAAGCAAACCAAATTTGAGCTAAAAATGGAGGACCTATGTATACATTTACCTTATTTTTCAAGCCAACAGAAAGTTTTAGAAAACCCTTAAATTCCTCTAAAAAACTAAAAACAAAAATAGCATACTCAATGCAATCATAATAACGTGTCGCCACTACGAAGCTCTGGTCAAAAATCGCACAGTTTTTTTTTGGTAAAAAAATCAACGCAAGCCAACTTAAATGTTGGTTGCAGGCTAGCGGTTGGTGGTACGCAGTTGGTATTTGGCGGTCCGCAGTTGGCACATTTTATGCACATTACCCCTCTAACGACGCGACTTTAGGTGTTCATGCGCGACTAAGCGCAGCTTTTGCATGCTTCGTTGACGCTACAAGGCAGAAGACAGCGCAGGAAGTGTGCAGTTTTAGTTGTAGCAGCCAGAAGCCAGCAGCCGAGCAGCCGAGCAAAGTGCAGCATTACTAAGCGACAATCCATTGTCGACAGCAAGTGATTGCAATCGGATATAGCGAAAAGAGCTAACAAATAAAAAATGAATAAACTAAAGAAAGCAGAAAAACAGAAAAATTCAAAATTCACGAGTCCCTAAAGCTGATGCAGGCGATTTTGACTATATAGGGCTGCTTAGATAATAGTGCGTATGCGGAATAATATACTCAAAATTGTAATCTATATAAAAAAAAAAAAATTTGAGATGGTTTTTATGTGAGGAAATGGCTCAAAAACTACTAAACGGATATTTGGCAAATTTTAACAGTTTATTCTTTGGATAATTCCTCTGGACAAGGGCTAAATTTTTTCTCGCTGGATGGCGCTTGAGTTGCTATATTTGCCGTATTTCTGATTCAACTCTGTTCGTTTTTGGCACGTATGTTTTTCATGTAATCGAGAACTCAGTTACAAAACATGAACCAGCTAGAGAATTTAGACCATATTTAATTTCGGTATCTCAACCCCTTCCGGAGATATAGACCAATATATGGGCCCAGATGGTCCCGAAATATTTGTGAGCAATATTCGTATCGAATTAATGCAACCGACCAGGGTTTCCATATATAGTTCATGCTATGTGGATATATCAATCGGTTTCCCATATACCTGAAACGATTCAAAAGATGTAGACCGATATGTGGACCCGAATAGCCACGAAATGTTGGTTATAGGGGGCGGGAGAGAAGGAGAGAGATAGAGAGAGAGTAATATGGGAAGGAAGAGAACGGTCCTGATGGAAAAATGTCGTTTCTCAAAATTTACGGTTAGCTTGCTAGTAAAATAAAGCCATGGAAGCCATCATTGAGAACACAACTCGACGGTTCCCATTTAACTAAACTTAATCTTACTAAAAATCATTCTAAGTAACTTTTGTACATTAGATACATTTTGGTTGCTAGAGTTCCCGACAGGATAGCAATGTGATGTATTATGGAGCGATTTGCCGTCATCCCTTGCCAAGTTTGGTTTGCAGACAAACCGGTTTCGGCTATTGTGCGTCATCTTCAGTGTGTTTTTCCGTTGACTTTATATCGTCGTCTTTATGCCAGAATTACTTACTAGCGGAAAACAAAATAAAAATGTTGGGAAATAGAGTGTAGGATTTTTTTCTTAAACTGGAACTAAGTATTCACTTCTGCAATAGGCTGTAGATACTAGTTTTATGTTTTTGCAGGTAGATCGTCTCTAGAATTTATTGCAATATAGAACAAACAAAATTTAATTAAACTAAACCTTTAATTAAATTCGGAAAATTCATGCAAATACAAAAGAGAAAATATGTTCATAGTTTTTTCAGCTGAAGAAGGGAAACAGAAAATTCAAATGAGACTGACACCCTGTACAAAAACAGTCCGACATGTCGCTTCCAACGCTACTAATGTTCCAGTCATTTGTTTTATTGCAATTGATATTGATATAGGCGCTCGGCTGCTTGCTTTTGCTATTTTGAATGGCCATACATATATATGTACATAATACATATGAACATACAAACACACATTAATACATACATAAATTTGTACATGCCCTGCAAAAAATGCGATTAATCCGGGACGTGTCCGGGATCAATCGCAAGGGAGCATGCGACTAATACAATTTTTTACATCCCCTTATATGGAGTGAATTGATCGCATTTGTTCGAGCATGTCCTATGAAGAGACTAATTTTTCAACTTGTATACCCGAACAGGTACCAATGTAGATTAATCACTAACATACCGAACGGGTACAAATGTAGATCAATCGCTTTCATCCCGAACGGGTAAGAATGTAGATTAATCGCTTTCATCCCCAACGGGTACAAATGTAGATCAATCGCTTTCAGCACGAACGGGTACAAATGTAGATTTTTCCTTAAAAAATTGTAAATGTTCATGCATATTTAAATAAAGATTATATAATGTTTTACTTTTGTAAAAAAATCTCAATAAATAAATTTAAAAAATTGTAAGTTTTGAGTATGCATTATATGAGCGTAATGTAAAGGATTTTTTCATAAGATATTTTAGGCAACATTTTGTTAAAATTGTTATTAAAAAAGGGTGTTCAATTCGTTTTACCGGTTGTTCTACAATTTTTTAAATACATTGCATATTTTTGTAAAATGTCTACATTTAAGGAATCTAGATTTGTACCCGTTCGGAATGAAAGCGATTAATCTACATTTATACCCGTTCGGGATGAAAGCGATTAATCTACATTTATACCCGTTAGGGAACAATTGGGCTACAATTAGTCTACATTTATACCCGTTCGGGAACAATTGGTCTACAATTAGTATACATTTATACCCGTACGGGAACAATCGGGGACTAATTGTGGACCGATTGTTCTCGAAAGAGATCAATCGAGGACAAATCTCTTTCGGGATTGATCGCACATTTTTTTGCAGGGTGCATATGTAACTTATGCGACTGCACCATACCACTCAGCGATTAATACTAAATCAAATCAAAGCAAAGCAAAGCGGTGATAGCCCGAAGTACATACACAGTAGTTGAAAATCCAACAAACCGAAATACATTTACCAAAAAAAAAAAAAACAAAAATAGAACAAACATAAAAATTGAAAGTATAAACTAACAAAATTGCAACAAAAAATCCCCAAAAAAAATTGTGAAAAATAGGGGAAACAATTTTTTTTGTCATTTCTGTATAATCCAAATTTCGCATGTGACCATGACGATAAAACTTGCTGCAATAAATGGCGGAAGAGCGCGTTTGCATATAGAAAAATATTCAAAAATTTTTTGATAAAAATTCACACACTAACAAGTGAAACATATTTCAATTGGGGTGGCATTGGTAACGTTGACAATATGTGCGTTTTGCCATAGGTATACATACATACATATGTTCTTGTAGTTGTTATAGATATGAGCGAATTCAATCTAAGCAAACCCAGTAAGCCAACAAAATATCGAAATTATTTTAAATGAATATAAAGCAGCGAAAGATTTCCAAATGAGGGCAACAGCTGTTTTGAAAAATTACAAAAAAGTTGATTACAAAACATTTAAAAGACACAATTTAAATAATTTTTATTCAAGAAAAAATAATAAGGTAGACAATTAACAACTTGACATAAGAATGGAATTTTGCTCTGCAATACGATTTGGAAAGAAATGACAATCAGACCGAAGTTTACGCTGCCTCCAAAGCAGTGGAATTAGTGGCCGAACTCAGCATTCCTAACTCTCGGGTGAACTAATTTTTCGACAAAAAAGTAGAGAAAAGAGCGACAACACTTGCGACAACTAAGTACATCTGTTCGGTACCGGGACTGGCACAAGATAATGTTGAAGATATTTTATACCGGCTATGTGTTGGAATAAACCCGACGGGTATGCTAGCCATACCAGCTGCAACTTCAGTGAATTTAAGAACTAAACTTTTTTTGAGCAACATTTAATTAATAAATTTTTCATACTAAGCCACAAGTTAGAAAAAACGGATAGAGAATTTTGAAAGTGTATTCGTATTTAATGCTATTTTTTCCGAATATGGGAGGATTTTGCAATAAATTCACAATGGACATTATACACCTTTAAATACTGGTGCACAATCCATCAAAAACTCAATATCGAACAAAATTCACGTAGGCACTTTTGAAAGTGTAGAGAGAGTTTTTGCGTGATGGGTTATTATGAAGCAAAACACTTTGCATGTTAGAAAATCCATATGGTAGGCCATAAATCTAAAGCGTACGATGCTGGCGAAATTGTTATAACAATTTCGAGGTCAACATGGATATTGGAGATATGGAAAGTGAAATAAAAATTAAATTGGTGAAAAAATTATTATTTAAAATGAAATCAAAAATATTCAAATGAAAAATAAAATAAAATAAAATAAAATACAATAAGTAACATAAAACAAAATAAAATAAAATAAAGTAAAATAATATAAATCAAAACAAAATAAAATAAAATGAAATGATATAAAGAAAAAACAAAATGAAATAAATTAAAATAAAACCAAATAAACAAAAAAAAAAAAAAACAAAAGAAAACAAAATAAAAAAAAAACGTTAACTAAATAAATAAAGAAAATAAAATAGTAAAATGATATAAAATAAAATAAAATAAAATAAAATTAAAAAAATAAAATAAAATGAAATGATATAAAAAATAAAATAAAACAAAATAAAAAACGTAAACTAAAATAAAATAGATATATTAAAATGAAATAAAACCAAATAAAATAAACCAAAATAAACTAAAAAAAATTGTAAAATAAAATAAACGAATATAAAAAACGGAAAATAAATAAAAAATAAAAGTAAATAAAATGAAATAAAAAATAAATAAAATTAAATAGATTAAAATAAACATACATTAAAACAAAAAAATGAAACAAATAAAAAAAATAAAATAAAATAAAATAAAACTAAATAAAATAAAATAAAACAAACTAAAAATAAAAATCAAATAAAAGAGAATAAAAAACGTTGAATAAATAAAACAACAAAAAACAATAAAGTAAAATAAAAATAAAATAAAAAATAAAATTAAATTAAATAAAATAATTTAAAATAGAATAAAACAAAATAAAAAACGTAAATTAAATAAATAGATTAAAATAATCATACATTAAAACAAAATAAAAAAAATAAATTCAAATAAAATAAATTAAAATAAAACCAAATAAAATAAAATAAACTAAAAATAAAAATAAAAATAAAATGAAACAGAATAAAAAAACGTTAAATAAATAAAACAACAAAAAACGATTAAGTAAAATAAAAATAAAATAAAAAATAAAATTAAATTAAATTAAATAAAAAAATTAAATAAAATAATTTAAAATAGAATAAAACAAAACAAATAAAACAAGTAAGGAAGCCTAAGTTCGAGTGGAATCGAACATTAGATACTCAGCTGTATGCTTTCATTGTTTGTTTGCGTTTGTTCGATATAGGGTGTATTTTATATAAAGCGAGTGCCGTATAAAGTGGGAGTAGCCACGCCCATTTTCAACATTTTTATCATTCATCCAACTAAGCATATGAATATTATTCTTTGTGCAAAATTTCATTCCTTTATGACTTCTAGTTACAAAGAAGTCTTGTTACAAATTCCCAAAGGGTGTTCCACAAATATCTTTGTTAAAAAGTAGGCGTGGTCATAAACCGATTTCAATAAATTTTTGCCTGTCTATTAACACAAGTTATAAAAGTGTATAAACCAAGTTTCGTCATAATATCTCAATTATTTGTCGAGTTGTGGGCTCTGAAATCTCGTTGATTCCTTTGTCTGAAAAGAGGCGGTGCCACGCCCATTTTTCGAAATTTTTCTATTTTTTGTTTCCGATCTATTGTAGAACTCATGCCACAAAATTTCAATGAATTATCTTTATATTTGACAAAGATATCGCTTAAAATGTTTTTATTAGGCCACTTTATGATACCCATATATAAAAGTGGGCGTGGTCGTCAACCGATTTCGCTAAAATTTCGAACATGTATTACTACAAGCAGTGAAAGTGTATAGACCAAGTTTCGTCATAATATATCGATTATTTGTCGAGTTATGGGCTCAGAAATCTCGTATATTCCTGCTTCTAAAAGGAGGCGGTGCCACGCCCATTTTCCAAAATTTTTGTATTTTTTGTTTTATGTCCATAGTTGGACACCTTCCATAAAATTTCAATGATATATCTTTATATTTGACAGAGATATCGCTTAAAATGCTTTTATTAGGTCACTTTATAATACCCATATATAAAAGTGGGCGTGGTCGTCAACCGATTTTGGCAATTTTTCGTCCAAACATTTGCCTAAGTAAGTATATCACGCCTACCAAATTTCATCGATATATCTTCAACGGTTTCTGAGTTATGACTCATAAAACTTTCAATGTTTGCCCCTTAATTAGTGGGCGTGGCACCGCCCATTTTCCAAAATTTCACCATATTTCTTCATAAGGGCCTGAGCTCAATACGTGTGTGAAATTTTATCACTCTAGCACTATTAGTGACCGAGATACAAAATTTCCGATTTTTACTATATAGGGGAGGTGGGCGTGGTCATGGTCCGATTTCGCCCATTTTCAATACCATCCGTTCCTGTCTTGATACCAACTTACATTTCAAATTTCATCAAAATATCTCAATTTTTGCGCGAGTTATCGTGCTCACAGACGGACAGACGGACAGACGGACAGACGGACAGACGGACAGACGGACGGACATGGCTCAATCGATTTCTCTTTTCACCCTGATCATTTTGATATATATAAGTCTATATCTATCTCGATTATTTCATTCTGTTACAATCCACCGTTAGGAAATCAAAACTATAATACTCTGTGTACTAGTACAGCTGAGTATAAAAACCAAAATAAAATAAAACAAAATAAAAAACGTAAAATAAATAAAAAATAAAATTAAATAAAATTAAATGAAATAAAATAAAATAAAATAAAATAAAATAAAATAAAATAAAATAAAATAAAATAAAGTAAAATGATATATAAAAAATGAAATAAAAAATAATATAAAATAAAAAAATAAAATAAAAATTATAAAATAAAATAAGAAAAATAAAATGAAATATAAGAAATAAAAAAAATGAAATTAACTGGAAAAGTCTAAATTTTAGATGACAGCTTGTAAATATGTGATCAAGTCAAAATTGTCCCTCTATACGCAAACTATCACTATCATATTCGTACGTCAAACATTAAGATTATATGACCTAATACCATGTCTCCACATAACGTGTTTCGCTCTTTTTTTCTGCATTTTTTCTCTCAATCTTGTTTCGACACGGAAACCAGTGCCGAAACTCGCCATTTTCCATACAAATTTCTGAGAGCGAGTGAAGATTGAAACACTTGTTTCATTCTGAATCATCTTGCCAACCTCGATGATATCGATGTCTTCTCTAATTTTGTATCGAAAATCTATCGAAATCTCACACAGACCAAAACAAAAACGCAAAATATAAGCAAACATACAAACATTTAAGAAGAGCAAGAAAGAGAAATGTTAAACTGAATCACGATCAGCCACGTGTAGACGGGTTATTTAGCGAGATGTTTTGCTAGATGTTTTGTTGGTGAAACAAGTTATATGGAGACGGGCTTTACAGTAAACCAATATATCAACTGAACTGTTCAATATAAGTACTTATTTACATACTTATGTACATCTGTCTTCTGCGCACATAAGTTCCATAGGTACATAAATATAATTGCAGCAGGGGGAAATCAAGAAATTGGAAATATTCAATATCTGCTAATATTTAAAAAATTCCTCAAACACTTTGAAAGCTTAAGCGAATATTGACAGCATGTATTTGCGCCTGCTGGCAGTGACACAGAAGGGGCGAGGCAAGCAAGCAAGAAGGCGGAAGCGCAAAGTACTTTCACTTGAGTCAGGCTATCTGAGGCAGGAAAGCCAACTCTCGAACGGAAGTTGACTATAAAGTATGTCATATTGTGCACAGGAAAAAGTTAGACAGTGGAAAATATTGCAAGTGACATACGGTTTGCTTTCACTCAGCATACTCTAGCAGCATTTGCCAATGCAAATCTATAATTCACACTTGTGTTGCATGTTGCTACACTACATGATATCACATCACCACCATCTCCCTATAAATCAGCCCGCCAAACATGCATTCCCCAATGTCTTCTGCATAGTCTGCGATTACCCGCATTGCATTCAAATGCATTTCAATTTGCATCTCTCCCTCCACGCCAATTCCATCCAATTTCATATTCCTTTTACTTTGTGTTTGATTTGCTGCCCCATTTCCCTTAAAGACGCTAGTGCATTTGACATGCCATGCGGGCTATTCAGCGCAAGCAAGATAATGTGTACGGTGTGCTTGGGCTAAGTAGTGCAAAAGACAGTGTACTTCGTCCGTCTGCTGACAGATAGTACATATTCAATTGAAATTGGAATAATCGTTTGTTATATTTTTGCATTAAAGCGTAGAAGAAAGACAATGCGGAAAGAAAGGGAAATTGTGTGAAATTATTACAATTGAATGCAAATCAAGTGAAAGAGCGTAAAAGGACGACTTCAAAGATTATGACAAAGGGAAAATGTTTCTTAAAGTGATTTAGAAATTGTTGAGGAAAAGAAAAATTTAATATAGCGCTCGTGGTGACAATGATGCTTAAAGATGACTTTTCCTGTAATTTATGTAATTGTATTAAAAAAAATTCCCAAGTAGAAAGAGTCCGTGTCGCTAATACTTATTTGAAGTCATTGAAGTTAAGAAATACGACCGGACTACCAACTAATGATTGTAGAGTTCTAGATTGTCTCGATTGTTGAAACATTCCTATCGTTCTCGACAAATTTTGCATATATTCGAGTTCAGTAGCTACTAGTAATGCATTAAAACTTTCGTCAAAACCGTCGAAACTTCTAAAGCTCCACTAGGTAGGCAACAATACCCGAAAGATCCTTTGAAAAACTGAAAATCTATTTTTGTGGACGCTTTCAAAGGAGAAAATCAACGTGCTTTTTACAGGAGTTTTGTGTATATCCTTAACCATTAATTTAAAAGTTTGAGATAAATTTGCGGTAGTGGTAGAATATTAAGGTTCCGCCTGGTAGATACGCGTTAGGCGCAAATAGGTATGTTTATTGGTATGGAACCATTCTTAGGTTAGGTTAGAGTGGGTGCCGAAAAGTGGCACACTTATGTAGATCAGTACTGAAGCCCAGTGTGATACCATGAGAACAAATTACTGCTACTATTTTAACCAATTTGAAAGTCTGACGAAGCCTTATTAGTCCTTAATGCCAACTTTTTGCGACATTTTATAGGTTTATAGAGGCTATCCAAGAAAGAAGCCTCAAAGAGTGCCGTCTGGTGTCGGGCAGTTGCAAAGGATGTACTAGTTAAGGACCTATCCGCATGTTTCCTAACGAGGCAACGTCCCGTGAATACTGCCATCAGGTCAAAAATATCCTCCGTTTATAGATAATTAATGATTTAAAGAGATCGCTTGTTTGCCTTGATAAATATCTGACATACTAGGTTTTGTTATTACTTGCTTTTTTGTAGATGTGATATTTAAGCATTAGCTTGCAAAAGGAATGGAATGGAATGAAATTATGCTAGGCTGGTAAAAACCATCTTTCCCAAGCACTCAGGCATATTTTTCCATTCTATTAAAGGCCTTTGGAAAGGATCAGGATGTAGGGAAAAGGTGGAATAGTGGAATCAGAGTTTCTCTGCAAACTTTCCAGATTCTGTAATTAATCTGAGAAGTTTGTCGAGTGGTAGAGAATGTGCATCCGCTACTCTCAATATATCTGACCCGATAATGCGCAATCTTAGTCTAGTGTGGGCCGGAAGGGTGTAGAGAAAATTGTCTGTGCCGTCGTCGTCTTCCTCCAGACAAGATAAGCATAATGAGCTCCCAATGATGCCCATGGTGGCCATTTGCTGTCCCCACGGATGCACCCGAAGGAGTGTAGTCGACAAACGAAATACCTATGCGGATAGGCTTCAGCCTTCCACTTTGTCGTTTAATTCCTATCCTAGATGAAAACGCTACAAGGTGGAGGGTTGGAATCTTTGTTTCAAAGTTACTATTGCAACAGCACAATGATCAGTACTGCCAGGTAAAATGGAGTCTTTTTTGTGAGGAACTAAATTTCAGACACACAAAATACCAAAAAAAAAAAAGCCATAGCATACACACAAGAGCTAATCAAATATTTTAATTAACATAATTATGCGAATATTTTAATGTTTGGAAAAAAACTATATTTTAATACTCACATTGTGCATACTCTCTCCCCGCTGCATGATCTTGCGAATTCCATAAGCTCGATGTGGCACCAACAAATACATTATTCAGCGCAGATGAAGGTTGGTTGGCATCGGCCGCATTCGCTTTATTACGATGCACTTTTTTATTGAAACGTTGATCTGTCGCATTGACCCAAACAGAGATGTTATAAATGATAGAAAGAAAGAAAGGAAGACAAAAGTGATATAATAAATAAAGTAATCAAATGAGAAATCGATTATATGTACATACATATATAAAAGCAAAATGAGTATAAACATGTAGTTAAATGTGTATATAAGCTGGCGAAATGAATTTTATCACTTATTGAACATCGTTATAACATACATCTCTATCTATATTTAAAACATATCATGCACATCACATGCAACCCTGCGCAACACTTAAATGTAAATGCAATGCAATGGAATAATAAATAAGAGACATGGAAGTAAGTGGATAGATGGCATTAAGTTCTTGAGGGAATTTGTTTAATGGCATTGCAATACGTAAATGCATATGCACATACATACATACATATATACATACATACATACATATAGTATGCATACATGGTAAGTTAAATTACAGCGAGCAATGAGCAATGAACAAGTGATGCATAAGGGATTTTTACGCTTTCTTTCTTCTTTTGTACGTAGTAACTTTAAATGGCAGGCGGCTGTAAAGCATAAGAAATCTACTTAACATACAAACATCATATTAGGGTCCTTTTGTATGTAGACACTTAAGCACTTTATGTAACGACATGCTTTTGGTTTTTGTTGTTGTTTTTGTGAGGAGGAACGCATGCGAGGGTGTGTAGCTGAGTAGAACAATGGCATAAATAAAACTTTAATGCAAAAAAAAAGGTTTATTCGGTAACATAAAACATAAATAAATATAATACATATATGGAATATAGCACATTAAAATGATTGCAATCGTTAGTTACATGCCATGAAAACCAAAATCAGAGACCGAAAATATCTATATGTTTTTTTTTTTGAAGAAAACTTTTTTGAACGACAAAAATAGTAACAGTGTTTTTTTATTATTATTTTTTTTTGTATATGTATGTATGTATGTATGTATATATAAAATCAGGGACCGAAAATAATTTTTTTTAAGAAAACTTTTTTGAACGACAAAAATATTAATTTTTTTTTTTGTGATAAAGACAATGATATATAAAAGCAGAGACCGAAAATAATTTTTTTTAAGAAAACTGTTTTGAACACAAAAATATTAACTGTTTTTTTATTATTATGATTTTATTTTTGATAAAAGTAACTTATTACTCGTATATGTATGTATATACATAAAAGCATAGACCGAAAATATTTTTTTAAGAAAAATTTTTTGTACGACAGAAATAGTAACATTATTTTTTATTATTATATTTTTATAAAGGTAACTTTATGTTCGCATATATAAAATCAGGGACCGAAAATAATTTTTTTCTGAAGAAAACTTTGTACGACAAAATACGTAAGTATTTTTCTATTATTATTATTATTTTTTGATAAAGGTATAGAGGTAACTTTATACTCGTATATGTATATATATAAAATCAGGGAACGAAAATAATTTTTTTGAAGAAAACTTTTTTGTACGAAAAAAATAGTAACGGCGTTTTTTATAATTTTTTTTTTTGATAAAGGTAACTTTATACTCGTATATATATATAAAATCAGGGACCGAAAATAATTTTTTTTGAAGTAAACTTTTTTGGACGACAAACATATATTATTATTAGTTTTTTTTGATAAAGGTAACTTTGTACTTGTATATACATATGTATAAAATCAAGGACCTAAAATAAGAAGAAAACTTTTTTGAACGAAAAATATAGTAACAGTTTTTTATAGTTTTTTTTTTATAAAGGTAACTTTATACTCGTATATATGTATGTAAAAACTCAAGGACCGAAACAATTTTTTTTTGAAGAAAGTATTTTTGAAAAACACAAATAGAACAGTGTTATTATTATTATTATTATTATTATTATTATTATTATTATTATTATTATTATTATTATTATTATTATTATTATTATTATTATTATTATTATTATTATTATTATTATTATTATTATTATTATTATTATTATTTATTTCTTTTTTTTTAACTTTATACTCGTATAAATAAAATGAGGGACCAAAAATTATTTTTTTTGGAGAAAATTTTTGAACGACAAAAATACTAACAATGTTTTGTATTATTATAATTTTTATTTTCATTGATAAAGGTAACTTTATACTCGTATAAAATCGGGGATCGAAAATATTTATTTTAAGAAAATTTTTTTAACGACAATAGTGTCTTTTATTATTATTTTTTTTTATTGATATACGTAACTTGATGTATATATAAATTCAGGGACCGAAAATAATTTTTTTTTAAGAAAACTTTTTTTAACGACAAAAATAGTAACAGTGTTTTTTTATTATTATTTTTATTTCTTATTTTGATAAAGGTAACTTTATATTGTTATATGTAAAGCAAGTGAATTAAAGCATGCTTAATATGAAATTATTTGAATTATTTCCAAGTAACACAGTAGGTACAACAAATTTGAACGTTTTTCTTTGTAACAGAGCAAACACTGTGTTTTGCCTAAAAGAGCACGTTGTCCTGAACATTGTTGGTGAGCACGTCTGAGTTCTATTTGCACTCAGAAGTTAAGCGTTAAAACCGCTTACACAGCAGCTACTTTTGAGATTTTTGATATATTTCCGCTCTTTTAGCTAACAAGCCTATTTCCGATATTCATTTTTACAAAAAACTTACGCTAAAAATACGCGAATCCTCAAAAAACACGTAATAAAAACCCCGCGCAACATGTTTCCAGCAACATTATACTCTTGGTATCCCATCAACATTTTCTTCTGCTGCTCAAAATGTGCCTGCCATTATACGAAATCCCCGTCCAGCGTAAATTTTATGTAAAAGTGAATATCAAAAATGCACTCTTTGCTTCAATAACAGTAAAATATAATCAAATTCTCCATTTTTAAACTAATTTATTTTGCAAACGCTGCTAACGTTCTTTGTTCACCGCGTGAGTTCAGGATGACGTGCTTTTCCAGGTTATTCTTTTGCAGGAATGCTGTTGCACAGTGTTATTTGCATTAAAACTTTTTTAATTTCTCCTATAAAAGCTTTTTACAACTTTTTTTTCTGTTTTTTTTTCAGTTATGCATACGCACCTTTGTTGTTGTATTTAACAATTACCACCGGTACAGTATTGAGTGCCACAGTTGGTGCTATTGTGGTCACTGTCGTTGTTTGTGGAATGTCTGCAATGAAACAAAATTCGGAATAGCAGAATAGTGTGTGTGTATGTGCAAGGAATATGCAAAGTAAAAGGAAAGCGAAGTGAGTTTAACTTTTTTATATTTTTAAATTAATTTTAAAATGACTCTTATTAAGCAAATTTTAAATTTAAGTTTTAATTATTTTCTGCTAGAGCACGAGTGCTCTGTAGATAGGTATCTATTAGTAAGACGAAAAAGAAAATATTGTTAAAAATTAGTGATAAACAAAAATAAATAAAACTAGAATTTTTTTTCCCGATTTCCTCCTCACAACATACAACCAATCATCTATGAAATGAAGAAAACCAGAAAAAAAATGTTCGAGTTCTCCAACTTATAATAATTTTGTGCTTTATTTGAGCTTCTTCTACTTAATATGTATTGAATAGTCGTTCAGTGAATCCGATATTATATACATATTTTCAAAAGATTCTAAGATGCGCCTTAAGTCTCCTCTTGCAGAAATATACTTAAAAATAATGCTGGAATATTCCCGAATTTATATTGAAGTAGTTGGGGAAGTGTTCTCCCATGATCTCAGATAGTAGCTAATAGATCTATGAAATCCTGCATTAATCTATAAATTATTTATTTATTATTGTGCGCAGAAATTCCAAGAAAGTTTTAAAATAAAAAACAACAACAACAAAAGCAAAAGCAAATAAATAAAGTAAATAAATGCTTCTTAAAAGTTGTTTGTTTTTCCGACAGGGTAGGAATGAAATGTATTGTGGGACGAATTTCCGTCATCCTTTATAAAGTTTGATTTAGTTATAAACCAATTTCGGCGATTTATCAGCTTCAGCAGCCTTTTTCGAAAACGAGAAAATTAACGGAAAAAGATACTCAAGCTGGCACATCGGCGAAACCGGTTTATAAGTAAATCAAACTTGTCAACGAATGACGGTTATTCGTTATACAATAAATGGATTGGCAAAAGCTTCCCGATTTTTCAAAAAAAAATAAAATAGTTTTAAGACCTTGAAAGGATCCATTCCACAGCACCGCAGTTACAAAAGTAAGTTTGCTATTGCGAAAGGTTTCTTGTAATACATTGGACAGAATAAGGTCACATTTAGTTTATAAAGCCGACTCGGCGTGAGGAGAAATTGTGCTAATCAGAGGCTGAAATAGAGCAAAAGGTTGTGGTACAATCCCTAATCTTCAACTTCGCGGAGACAAATCCAAAAAGAAAAATCCCGTAAACTGAAATCCAAAAGACAGAAATCCACAAACTGATAAATCCTAGAGACCATCCCAGTTTGTATGGGATTCCCTGTATTCTGCCCACTTTTCCAAAATTGTCAGGATTCGTATTGATCATACAACAAAAATCATTGATATAGATCAAATAGACTCTGAGTTATGACGACAATAACACTTAAGAAATATGTACATATTTAAAAGTAACTGTTCCCAGGGTGTGTTGTGCAGCTCACTTTTCCAAATAATATAACACTTTGTCCTACTTCGGCTTATGTTCTATCTATTTGCCAAATTTCATATAAATCTCTTCGCCTTTTTTGGCGTGATTTACCTGGATTATAGCGAAACAACTACACTTTAAGATTTATAGTATTAATAAAACAGGATTAAAAAGATTATTTTTTATTCGAATCCCTAAATTATGCTCTGTACTCATAACTGAATCAATTCGCAAAGTTATAGCAAGAACTTGCCTAGAACTGACACCGCAACTAGCACGAATCTCTGGCAAAAGCTTATGTATTCTCTCTCTCTCTCTCTCTCTCTCTCTCTCTCTCTCAATCACGAAAACATCGCTTCTTTCCGGATGTGTATTTCTTGAGTTGCTTTATTAATACCTTACTTAATATTTAGACCCTAGTGTTAGAAATAGCTTATATTATACTAGATGTATAGTTCTTGCTAAAAGCTTTAAAATTCAGCCAAGAAAGCTTATTAATAATAATAATATAATACAATGGCGCTGTTATAACTCTAACGAGTTTTATGGCCGAGCTTCTCTCCCAATTTGAGGTGTGCTCCTTTTGTTTTTTCCTACTAATTGGGTGGACCTACAGTTTTATGCCGTCTCCGAACGGCGAATGCATTTTTTGTGAGAAGCTTTTTCATGGCAGAAATAATCTCGGAAGGTATGCCTCCCACTGCCGAGAGGTGACCGCTGCTCTTAAAAAATCCAATAATTGGATTCTTACTAATAGAAAAATTGTTTTGGTGTTTTGCTCGGACCGTGGTTTGAACCCGAGACCTCTGGCATAACAGGCGAACACTCTACCCACTGCACCACAGCGGCTTATTACTAATACATAAATAGTTTCTAAGAAGGAGAAAAAGAAATGCAAATACATACAACTTGCCAGCTTAATTATTAATTTATAACTAAATATTTGCGCTTCAATAATTTCATAAAATTTCATATTCACAAATTCCATATGGTATTTGCAAATATTACATTTCAACATTTAGCTTAGACATCTTACAAAAGTCCACTGGATGGAAACATTTCTTAATTAACAATTGCTTTCGAATTCATTTCTATTTACATATGCATATATGTATACATATGTACCAACATATGTACATAAACTTATTAGATAAATAATTTATGGCTTTTTGCATTGGCCGGCAAGCCAAACACCACCACTACATACAAAACAAATTCAATTATTTGCCAACCGAAAATCTTAGAATTTAATTTCCACCAACACCAACTCAATTATTAACACCAGCTTTCAATTTGCCAATTGGTTAGCCACGTACACATACCCAGCTTTAGCTTCGTTTTGACCCGTTTGACCCAAGTGGCTTGCTGGTTAAGAAGTGGTAATAGAGAGTACTAAAAATATATATATATGTATACGTATGTTTCTATGCATTACATATAAAATGTATTAAACACCTAAGCCGGTGCATATATTCAATTCCAATGTGTATACATATATACTTAGGTATCTATCTATGGTTGTGTACTTGTTATTTGTTGGTTTTGTTGTTGCAAAAACATTGAGGCGGCTTAACTCTATTACAATTAGTAGCACATTAATTATGCAAATACTTATTGGTTGTTGGCAATACCTTCTATACACATAAATATATAGACATAGGAGTCACCGGACACAAGAAATTAGCCATAAGCCAAATAAGTATTTATGCATGTATTTATTATGTATGTACATTAGACCACCTGTCAGGAGAAAAAATTCCATTTAAAGAAAACGAAAAATTCACGTAGAATCATTCAAAGTCCTTTAAAGGACACTTATGAGCTTCATTTTACATAAAATCCTTTATGTTGTTATAACTCCGTAAATAACTTGTTTGAAATTTTATGCAATATTTCGTAAAAAAAAACAAAAATTGGTCAAAAAGGAATATGTGAATCATGTAAAATATATTTAAAAATCTTTTTTTTATTTTGTTTTTAATACAAACTAATCAGCATTGCAATATTTACCCAAACCCTGGTTTATTCCGTTTCAAATTTGAAAATAGTACCTGTTTCTCAATATATGGGTGGTCTAATGTATAACAACCCTGCAGCAAATCGCGCTAGTTCCAGGCTAGTGCAGAAAGAGACAGGGTTGGTTTTCTCGTTCTATCGCAAAGCAATGATTTCAACTGTCTTTTTAACACGGCGATGTCCTACCAAGTGTCAATTATCGACCTCTGCACAACTTTGTAACGAGTTCTAAACTACTTCCTATATGGATAGCCCTAGGATAGTGCAAAAATTAAAAGTTCAAAAATGGTATGTATATAATCCTCAGCCAGCAGAACTCTTAACATACTGAAAATAAATTCGGCACTACATTATGAAATACCAAGTTTTTAAAAATTAACCATACAAAATGTGAACTATCGCCATTCACATACAAGTGCCAAGTTATATTACTCTGGATATATGTACGTCTCTTTATCCAAGCTCCATTTGGTATTACCCAGTAAATTATTATTAAAATTAACTTATTGTTGTTGCTCAACTTTAAAAGTAATAGCTGCAGACATAAATTTTTCATGAAGTCACAGTAATAAACAGTCTCGCTTTGCATTCCATTTGAACCAGTTCTGAGGTAGTTGTGAACTCTCTAGTTCTACACCTTTTCCAACTGTATTTCGGAAAAGTGAAAATGTATTTCAGAAAAGCTCAAATTAATATCAGAAAACACCAAATGGTTTTCAGAAAACCCCAAATTTATTTAAGAAGTTCCAACTGTATTTCAGAAAACCTCAATTTCATTTCCGAATAGCTCAAATGTATTTCAGATTTTCCAAATATATTTCAGAAAACCACAAATCTATTTCAGAAAACCACAAATGTATTTCAGATAACACAAATGTATTTCAGAAGAAGTCAAATGTATTTCAGAAAAGCTCAAATTAATATCAGAAAACATCAAATGGTTTTCAGAAAACCTCAAATGTATTTAAGAAGTTTCAATTGTATTTCAGAATACCTCAATTTAATTTCCGAATAGCTCAAATGTATTTCAGATTTTGCAAATCTATTTCAGAAAACCACAAATGTATTTCAGAATAACACAAATGTATTTCAGAAGAAGTCAAATGTATTTCAGAAAAACTCAAATGTTTTTCAGAACATCCAAATATATTTCAGAAAATACATATGATGGTCGCTAAAAATTACCTTTTGATATGAATGAAAAGCTGCAAAAATGAAATAAGAAGCAAATTAATTTAAAGAATGACATATACTTTTATTAAACTCCAACTGGCATATCACGCAATGGCAAAGCTTCCGAGAAAAAGGAAGATGCATGCTGCATAGAGCGAGCACAATCAGCCGTTCGAACGGTCTGCTTTGCTGGTACAATAACACCGCATTTCGATTACGCCTGGTCCATTCATGTTTGGAAGTGCTATATTCGTTTTTACAAAGGATTGTGTTTTGGACCAAATACTCTCAATCGGATTAAGAATCGGAGAGTACGGTCCGAGACGTACAAGTGTAGCTCCTCTGTTATTACACACTTCCTCCAATCCGGCATGACACGGCGCATTATCGCATACCATGACTAAATCTGTCAAACATGGAAGCAATCTGAAAACCGGTTGCCTGCGCATGTCAACCATGCAAATTGCGCAATTATCCTTTAATTCCATTTAAGCGCTAATTTATATAACTCGGGATACGAAAATTTACTCAAAAATTATTCACTTCTTCAATCCCAAATAAATTTTTTTGTTTGACATCTTTCTACACGCATGTTATATTCTTGGGTTTTTTGAAGAACAACTTGTTCAACATTTCATTCATAACAAAATGTAATTTTTACCGACTTTGATATTTTCTGAAATGCATTTGTGTTATTCTGAAATACATTTGTGGTTTTCTGAAATAGATTTGCAAAATCTGAAATACATTTGAGCTATTCGGAAATGAAACTGAAGTTTTCTGAAATACAACTGGACCTTCTTAAATACATTTGAGGTTTTCTGAAAAACATTTGTCGTTTTCTGATATTAATTTGAGCTTTTGTGAAATACATTTGACTTCTTCTGAAAACATTTGTGTTATTCTGAAATACATTTGTGGTTTTCTGAAATATTTTTGGAAAATCTGAAATACATTTCAGCTATTCAGAAATGAAATTGAGGTTTTCTGAAATACAATTGCAACTTCTTAAATACATTTGAGGTTTTCTGAAAACCATTTGGTGTTTTCTGATATTAATTTGAGCTTTTCTGAAATACATTTTCACTTTTCCGAAATACAGTTGGAAAAGGTGTAGACTGTTTCTTTTCGGTACTGTCTCTTATATTAGCTGCAGTGAAACTACAAATATTACTTTGGTATCATCTTATATGTAACAAATTTTTCACGAAATTACACTAATATATTACCATATTTTACGGCGCACCAACTAAGCAGCCACTTGGCCATTGGCTTTAGTCCCTAAATAGGTATATATATACACTTTAATACATATATAGTGCACAGCATCTTCATATAAATAATTAAAGAACAAAATTTATATTAGATTACAAGCTGAGATGAGTGGTATAATTTTTGTAGATGTTGTTGTTCTTGTGCCATACAGTATACACAGAAGCTATTAGTGTAAGCTTACGTACATACTTATATATTTTAATATCTAATATAATAATAATACAATGGCGCTATTATAACTCTGACGAGTTTTATGGCCGAGCTTCTCTCCCAATTCGAGGTGTGCTCCTTTTGGTTTTCCTACTAATTGGGTGGACCTACAGTTTTATGCCGGCTCCGTACGGCGAATGCATTTTTTGTGAGAAGCTTTTTCATGGCAGATATAAACTCGGAGGGTATGCCGCCCACTGCCGAGAGGTGACCGCTGCTCTTAGAAAACCCAATAATTGCATAATTACTAATTATAAAAATTTGTTTGGTGTTTTCTCGGACTGGGGTTTGAACCCGAGACCTCTGGCATAGCAGGCGAGCACTCTACCCACTGCACCACAGCGGCCATAATAATAAACATCACGCCAAAAAGTCTCAATCGTTTAAGAACAATTGAATTCTTAATTTGAGTTTCAACGTATGTATGTACTTTCTTAAGTTTTTTTCTTACGTTAGTTATCAACTTAATTATAATATGAGATAAGCTTGAAAATTTCATTGCATACATGCTACGTTTGAGTTGAGTTTCTGGAAATGAAATTCTCAGCTCTACAATCAGCTCAAAATCCCATAGAAATGAGAACACTGTCAACGGTTATTTGAGCTGCATTTGAGAGCCAACGTTTGAGATTTTCTTCAGTGGACCGACTTATGGTGTTTATGTCCTACCCACCAGCAATGCTTAGATACATACTTGCTGATAATGCCTAGATGATCACATGATGATAATATGATCATAGATCAGCGCATGATTGTAAGATATAATACCTCAAAATCAATGTGATATTTTTCTGCATTGATCGCATAAAATGCCATCTGAAGTTCTTGAGTATTTAGTGTATCATAGTATTATTTTACTTCTCTATGCAGCTGCAAAACACAATTTGAGAGTTCCTTCTGAAATACCTCACCTTGTCATCTGTCTAACGCAGAAGGAAATACTCTTTGCCTAAAATACCATAAAAATTATAGGCAATGTATCTGAGGCTCATCAGATGAAATGGTATTATAACTTTATACCAAAACAGGATTATTGAAAGTAGACTATGTAACGTTTCATTTCCCTATTAATGAAAGGTATGAAGTTTTCAGTTCGACCGAAGAAAGCCGCATTCTTATCTACTTGTTTAGTATTTATTTTCAAGTACATCTGCTCTAAACCTATTGCATGGCCATCTTTTCCATCTCTACTATATTACATTATCATTATTCATACCAATTTAAAAGGAAAACCTTCAGCAAAAGAAAAAAAACAAATTCTAATCATATCAACTTGTTAACACATTTACCCCATTACCACCAGGGAATCCATTCCATTCATTTATCTTTTCACATTTTATATTTTATTTCAACAGCATTTTTATACTCAGCTGTACTAGTACACAGAGTATTATAGTTTTAATCACATTACGGTGGATTGTAACAGAATGAAATAATCGATATAGATATAGAATTATATATATCAAAATGATCAGGGTGAAAAGAGAAATCGATTGAGCCATGTCCGTCTGTCCGTTTGTCCGTCCGTCCGTCTGTAAACACTCTAACTCGCGCAAAAATTGAGATATTTTGATGAAATTTGAAATGCAAGTTGGTATCGACACTGGGACGGTTGGTATTGAAAATGGGCGAAATCGGACCATGACCACGCCCACTTTTCCTATATAGAAAAAATCGGATATTTGGTATATCAGCCACTAATATAGCTAGAGTGATGAAATTTTACCCACGTGTTGAGCTCAGGCCCCTAAGAAGAAATTTGATGGAATTTTGGAAAATGGGCGGTGCCACGCCCACTTATTAAGGAGCAAATATTGAAAGCTTTATGAGTCATAACTCAGAAACTGTTGAAGATATATCGATGAAATTTGGTACGCGTGATATACTTACTTAGGCAAATGTTTGGACGAAAAGTTGTCAAAATTGGTTGACGGCACCGCCCACTTTTATATATGGGTATTATAAAGTGACCTATGAAAAACATTTTAAGCGATATCTCTGTCAAATATAAAGATGTATCATTGAAATTTTATGCCAGGAGTCCACCTGTGGACATACAACGAAAATCACAAAAATTTTGGAAAATGGGCGTGGCACCGCCTCTTTTTAGAAGCTGGAATATACGAGATTTCTGAGCCCATAACTCGACAAATAATTGATATATAATGACGAAACTTGGTGTGTACACTTTTATTACTTTTGGTAATACATGTTGAAAATTTTAGCGAAATCGGTTTGACGACCACGCCCACTTTTATACATGGGAACTATAAAGTGGCCTAATAAAAACATTTTAAGCGATATCTTTGTCAAATATAAAGATAATTCAGTGAAATTTTGTGGCAAGAGTTCCACAATAGACCGGAAACAATAAATAGACAAATTTTGGAAAATGGGCGTGGCACCGCCTCTTTTTAGAAACAGGAATATACGAGATTTCTTAGCCTATAACTCGACAAATAACTGAGATATTATGACGAAACTTGGTTTATACACTTTTACAACTTGTGTTAATAGACACGCAAAAATTTATTGAAATCGGTTTATGACCACTTTTTAACCCTTCTGTTACATTTAGGTCATTTGATGACCTTTTTTTGCTTAATTTTCTCATAAGTGCTAATATGAACAAAATTTTAGAATTTCCCTCAATGTATTTCTGTATTGAGGAAAATCCTTTCGCAAAAGCATAAAAAGAAGGATTTTGCATTATCAAACAAGTGGTAACATCAGGAGTTACGTGTGCGCCCCTTCAGGTCATTCAGTGACCGTCAGTGTTATTTTGTGCGTAAAAGCTGATTTTTATTAAATTCGTATAAAAATGAAAGAGTGAAAGCTTCGGTAAGTATTTTAACTCCAATATTTTATTATTTGTGATATATTTGCTGATTAATATATGTATGGTTTAGAGCCAAATCGCCTGACACAAAGCCAAATAGAGTATATCATTGATAATGATGTGGATGTTGATGAGTGTAGTGAAGTTGAGGGCGAAGTCAATATAGTCGATTAGTTTGAGCCCGATGGTTCTTCTTACGAATACGCAGGAAGTGATAACGACGATTTAATTGACCTTGTATTGGAAAATGAAGGTAGTACCCACTCCCGTGTATTATTCCACAGATAGAAATATTGAGTGGTCAACGTAGTCGATTAGGCAGAATAGTGGTAGGACCACAATAGAAAATATAATTTACCGAAACAGCTTCTATAATTCTACAAAATCAGAAGTGCATACAACTGACCAACTTGTTGAAACATATGTATACAAAAGACAAACCAATGTATGGACAAAATCGTACAGAGTTACCGTTTCCACAATCTTTGGTCTTGAACATAAAAATTAAAAATATATTAAGTATATGCATTTAAATAAGTATATAAACCGATAAATAATCAATTGAACTAATACATTTTGAAAATTTTCATTGAAATTATACTTCCATATCGATATATATGAAAAACACAGGTAAGGTCATTCCGTGACCTTAATGTCACATGCGTAAGTTTTTTTGAATGTAACAGAAGGGTTAACAAAGATATTTCTGGAACACCCTTTGGGAATTTGTAACGTGACATCTTTGTAACTAGAAGTCATAAAGGAATGAAATTTTGCACAAAGAATAATATTCATATGCTTAGTTGGATGACTGATAAAAATTTTGAAAATGGGCGCGGCTACGCCCACTTTATGCGGCACTCGCTTTATATAAAGTACCTACACCGTGTTTCCATCAAACGCAAACAAACAATGAAAGCATACAGCTGAGTATCTAATGTTCGATTCCACTCGAACTTGGGCTTCCTTACTTGTTATTGGCTAATGTTAATTAAATAAACATTTTTCCCACAAGTGTTTGCTTTTATCGCATTATTCACAGGCACTCGACAAAATGTGTGTGCGCCTCAACACACCCGTTCATACGACAAACACAGAAATGACTAACTAGTGGCAACATCTTGAGTACATATTTACATAAATATGAATAGAATATACGCACACGTATGTACATACAGTCACGTGTGTACACATTTTCAAAATGACCTAATTTTATTAAGCTTAACATCATAAATTGCCAATCTCTTTCCATCCAAGCGTTAGCTATCACTTATACAAATATGAGTATGAATATGACTTTATTTTGAGTCAAGTTGACAGCAATCGTATTTAAATATTTTAATATATTTGTATGTAAATATCAAGCAAAAAGGCATTGCCACTTTTAAATGATACGATTACAGAGACAGGCACTCATTGCTATACCAGAGATAATATTTGTTCTTGTAAATATGTACATATGTAAATGTATTTTAAGAATTTATAAAATTGTTTGAGTGGGTGTGTATTTAAATATATTATACGTATTTTAGGCAGCTCGTTTGCATATTTTCATATACGTGTATACAGTCACTGTCATGTGATATAAGCACATAAAATAGAGAATATAGAATGCTGGGAAAAGTGCAAGCCTGCAGGAATACAGGTCCAGGCCCAAATGTTGACCCAGAGACATTATTGGTGTTAAACGAAAGGTGTTGAGAAGGTTTTCAACATAGAGCTGCTTTCATTATGATATCTAGGCCGGATTCCCAAATATGGTCAAAAGGTGTAACTGGGTAACCTTGAAATTTTTTGAAGATAGATAAAGGTAGAGGAAAAGACTCATTATGAGATAAAAAGAGTTTTCGTCGGTGCCAAGTTGGACGGGTATTTTTTTTTAGTAAAATATAGATAAATATTAGCAATTATTGCCAAAATTTCCAGTAGAATTGCAGCGTTAAAGGAAACATTGTGGCTGGTATAAAGCATGGAGTGTTGCTTACAAGTTTTCTCGCGTTTTCTCGTATATTTTCGATTATTTATGCAATTTTAGCATGTGTTTTGAGGATCAGATACGATTGAGACATTGAATCATGATAATGAAAGCGAATTACTTTGAAAGAGAAGTCTGAGGTTTGATTGACTTGGCTTGATGCTGAGTTGAGTGACCCAGCTTCCAAACATATTTATGAATTTTCGGCGAAATTAAACAATGTACCATTTTTAACTACAGCAACTGTATGCATGACTATTTTTTTGTACATCCCAGCAAACATTTGGAGTCATAAAGGAGTCAGAAAGTAATCCTAAACCGGTGCGTACACACTCATTACGAGCTGCTAATTTTGGGGTCCAAAATGTATGTATTTCCATTCCTATGGTGGTCGCCCGATATGAGCATAATTTCATACATCATATGAGCCTGAATAATAGTCATAAACGACTCCTATTGGACTCATATATATGACTCCTTTTTTTCCTTCTTCTGTGATTAGCAAAACCAAATAATAATTTTTTTTGTAGTTTCCATCCCCTGACCCAGTTCTCTTCAAATGCTGCTTCACCAACGCTTGTTCTCCTCTTTTGAAATCCCTCTTCGCCTTCCCTGCTTGCTTTATAGTGTTGTCTATTTTGTATTCGCCTTCGAATTCGAGCCTCATATCAACTTGTGTTCTCCTTCGGGTGCGAACCTGATATCAACCTGATATTTAATGCAATGCCATCATATAATGGGACATTCAACATTATGTTGAACTTTAGTGATACTTTTATACTTCCGCTTTTTCGAACAGAATCTATGAATTACAATTATCATTAAAAAACAAGTAAGGAAGCCTAAGTTCGAGTGGAATCGAACATTGGATACTCAGCTGTATGTTTTCATTGTTTGTTTGCGTTTGATAGATTTTATATAAAGCGAGTGTTGCATAAAGTGGGCGTAGCCACGCCCATTTTCAAAATTTTTATCAGTCATCCAACTAAGCATATGAATATTATTCTTTGTGCAAAATTTCATTCCTTTATGACTTCTAGTTACAAAGATGTCACGTTACAAATTCCCAAAGGGTGGTCCAGAAATATTTTTGTTAAAAAGTAGGCGTGGTCATAAACCGATTTCAATAAATTTTTGCGTGTCTATTAACACACAAGTTATAAAAGTGTATAAACCAAGTTTCGTCATAATATCTCAATTATTTGTCGAGTTATGGGCTCCGAAATCTCGTTGATTCCTTTGTCTAAAAAGAGGCGGTGCCACGCCCATTTTTCAAAATTTGTATATTTTTTGTTTCCGGTCTATTGTGGAACTCTTGCCACAAAATTTCAATGAATTATCTTTATATTTGACAAAGATATCGCTTAAAATGTTTTTATTAGGCCACTTTATAATACCCATATATAAAAGTGGGCGTGGTCGTCCAAGATTTTTGTGTTTTTCGTTGTATGTCCGCAGGTGGCCTCCTGGCATAAAATTGCAATGATATATCTTTATATTTGACAGAGATATCGCTTAAAATGTTTTATTAGGTCACTTTATAATACCCATATATAAAAGTGGGCGTGGCCGTCAACCGATTTTAACAATTTCTCGTCCAAACATTTGCCTAAGTAAGTGTATGACGCGTACCAAATTTCATCGATATATCTTCAACAGTTTCTGAGTTATGACTCATAAAGCTTTCAATATTTGCTCCTTAATAAGTGGGCGTGGCACCGCCCAATTTCCAAAATTCCATCAAATTTCTTCTTAGGGACCTGAGCTCAACACGTGGGTAAAATTTCATCACTCTAGCTATATTAGTGGCTGAGATACCAAATTTCCGATTTTTTCTATATAGGAAAAGTGGGCGTGGTCATGGTCCGATTTCGCCCATTTTCAATACCAACCGTCCCAGTGTCGATACCAACTTGCATTTCAAATTTCATCAAAATATCTCAATTTTTGCGCGAGTTAGAGTGTTTACAGACGGACGGACGGACAGACGGACAGACGGACGGACGGACATGGCTCAATCGATTTCTCTTTTCACACTGATCATTTTGATATATATAAGTCTATATATATCTCGATTATTTCATTCTGTTACAATCCACCGTTATGTGATTAAAACTATAATACTCTGTGTACTAGTACAGCTGAGTATAACAAAACAAACAAATTATAAAGAAAAAAATTCATAAGCTCATATTTCACACATATTTCGGATTCATATCGGAAACCAAATTATGAACGCTCAGAGTATGTTTGCTGGGATGTTTTAATACACCCACACATTCGCTCCTGGGTATATTTAATTTACTCTATCTATGTAATATTATACACTTACGATAAAGTTTAATTGTGCCATCTGTGTCACCTAACGAATTCTTTGCCACACAACGATACGAACCAAAATCCGTAATGTCAACATCGTTTATGGTTAAGCGCATTGCAATTTTGTAGCCGGTCTCAAAGGTTTCGGGCACGAAACGTTCACCTGCAAAAATGGAAAAGCAAAAACAAGAGATGTAGAATGAAATGAAATGAAAACATGAGAAATTAGTAAAGTTATGTAATTCTAAGTATGAACATATTACTAAGTATAAAAGTATGTTTCATGTTATTATAAGTTAAGTTCTTAAGTACATAAGCACACCTGCAAAAGTGTAAGTTTATACATACGTGCACAGCTTATGCTTTGCAGCGTTACTTTATGGTTATTTGGTTGTCTTTTGAGGTTGTTCGTGGATAAAATATTTCATTAGGAATATGTATCAATCAATTCGAAAGAATGAGGAGTAGACATTAGTTTATTTTTAACTAGTTAAGCTTATATTTGCATGTTCAATATAGCCATTAATCTGCTTTATCTGACATTTGCTTAAGTGACTACTTATATGTTTATACAATATGTTTGGTGCTATTACTGAATTTGAAGGGGTCAATTGCTCAAACAGTATGAAACAATGTGTAGAATATAGTGAATGGATAATATAGTACTGCCTAATTCACTTGCGACTTCAGAACATCATTGCGCCTGCTTGACCACTGCAGCGACTTTCATTAGGATTACGAAGTTCTTGAATTACAACGAAATTGAATAAAAAGTACACCGAAATTGAATCTAAAGTAAAATGTGGAAATTTTATCTTCATCCAGTAAAAACAATGCAGGAGATAGTTGAATACGAAGAAAATCGAATTTAAATTTTAGCTTTAGAGATAGTCAAGCTGCATTAGAAACGCAAGAAACTGCCAATAAAAACTCCTTAAGGAACTGGCAATTGTGATCGCTAGTAATAAGCTCTTATTGAGAGATGTCTTCTTTAAATAAGCAAGCGAAATATGGCGGTCACTTGATTACACCTACTCAGCAGGAGTGAGCTATGGCTAGTGATAGGTCTATGACATAGGTCAGCAAAATTGTATAAGATAGTGTATTGGTGCTACTTTGGACTAAGTACACTCAGGGAAAAAAATTATAAAAACATATGAAAACGTGCTGAAAATGGGCAAAAACGTATTTAAAAGTGATGTAAATACAACCATTTTTATTTTAAAAATATTCATTGTAAAATTTTTAAATCACGAAAAAACATTTTAAATTTGAAAATGTTTATTTTTACTTTAAGCACTGTGAGAAAAAATTGAACTGTAATAACCTGTTTATTCTTCCCTTTTCCTAAAAAAGTATCCATGAATTACACTGGTCGACAAAATTTCAACAAATTTTTGTTACACTTTTCTAAAGAATTTCGGTGCGCTGAATCCGAATCTGAAGTCAGATTTTCTGTAGTACGTACAGTTTTAGATATTCATGCCCAAAGAGGCGAAAAACACGTTTTTGAAGTTAACTTCTTAGGCGGCGATACAGAGTTTTTATGGAGAGTGAAATTTGAAATTTGATGCAACGGAAGTTGCCCCCGGAAATAGCAGCCATTTTAGTTGATTTTTAATTTAAAAAAAAATCAACCTTGATATCCGCGCGGTTCGAACTCACAACTCCTCCCTTCCAGACCAGACGGAAAACCTCTGCGCCACCACACCACTTGAATAGAGTATGTCAAATGCTGCACTTAAATTGAATTAACAAGTCTCACTCACCTATTGAAAGCAACAAGTAACATGTTTGATATTTGCAAATACATATGTACATATTACAATGAAAACAACCACCCGTTTTGTTAGTTCAGTTTAAGTGCAGCGTTTGACATACCCAACGCAAGTGGTGTGGTGGCGTAGAGGTAGTGTGTCTGGTCTGGAAGCTAGGGGAGGTAGGTTCGAATCAAGCCAGGCAAATATTTTTTTTTTTTTTATTTTATTTTTTTATTTTTTTGTATTTTAATAATAAATAATAGCTTAAAAAAACTAAAAAGCACGCTTTAATCTTAAAATCGCACTAAAAACTGAGAAATAATTTAATATAAAAACAAAACGATGAACAAAAATACAAGTATGTACCTATTTAAGGAAAATCATTAGGTGCTCAGTATGTAAAAAAAAATTTAAAATCGGTATCTTTTTACTAATACATACATACATATTTTTATTTTAAATTCTTGTGGAGATTTGTATGTATGTACATGTAAATAGGCATGAACATTTATAATATTTAAAGATTGTTATAAAAATAGCCTTGGCTAACAACTTTGAAAAATTCCTCACATATCTTTTACACTCGCATAATGCATTCTCAAAACTTTAAATATTTGGAGGAAATACTTATTTTTTTTTTAATTTACAAAATGAAATCTAATCGAATAAACTATTCTAATATATAAAACGATTTATAATTTTTAGACATTTTCAGAATTGGGTGAAAGCGATTGATCTACATTTGTACCCGTTCGGGTATACAAATTGAACAATTAGCCTCTTCATAGGACATTCTCGAAAAAATGCGATCAATTCGCTACATATAAAGAGATGTAAAATTGTATTACATAGTCGCATTCTCCCTTGCGATTGATCCCGGATTAATCGCATTTTTTCAGGGATGTATTTGCAAATTCGTTTCTCATATGATATATGAAACTTCTTACTTGTTGCTTTCGAGTGAATATAAATTGATGTAAGAAGTTAACTTCTATCACGTGTACTGTGCTACACGCGGGTTTTTTTTTCCTATATTCACTCCCCAATATCTTTTAAATTACTTACTTATTTTAAAAATTTATTAAAGCTATTGAAAGCTCGGCCATTTCTCTTGAAGACAACGTTTTAATTTTTCGGATATCTAATTTAGGTATATAGTAATATATGTTTTTGCACAATAAGGTATTTGTCGTCGAAAACAACGGCAGCATTTGCTTAGTAGAATAATTTTTTTTACGAAGACACTTAGATACGCCCATAATTAGAGCTCGGAAAAATAGGTGAAATCAAGCGCCTAAAAATGCTACATTTTGTAAATTTTGTTTGTTTTCAGTGGCGGGATTACAATTTAAAAATAAAGGGGTAGCATATTGGTATGGAGGGTGAAGATTTTATTAGAAAAGTTCTTAATCATGTTACACAAATTTGCAGTTTGAATAAACATACAGTGGTGTGTGATGAAACAAAGCCAAAGAGGGATTTAGTTTTTTTGATATTTTTACTGAAAAAAAAGTATGAAGAACACTCGTACGTCTTGCGTTTAGAAAAAAAAAAAACAAAATTTATTTCAATTTTATATTTTATATTTTTGTACATGCAATGAAAATAAAATTTGGGAAAAGTAAGTAAATTATGGCATGGTTAATGTTCCAATAACTCATAAACAAAAATGCAAAACCGTTTTTACCACGAGAGAAATTTGCATTTTTACAGATCTTCGTACCATACGAAAACTAACATCACCTTTTTTGCGGCTGACGAAAACTAACAAGTTCGACATTTGGCTGACGAAAACTATCAATTTTGTTTAAACAACAACAATTTTAATGTAAAAACAGTATATAATTACTGATACTTTTCGTCAGCCAAAAGTCGATTTTGTTATTTTCCGTCGGCCAAAAGTCGAACTTGTTATTTTTCGTACAGAATTTTTTTATTGATAGCTTTCGCCAGAAATTTTAAATATGCTAGTTTTCGTATGGTACGACGAGATATGGAATTATGCCGAGTATCCAATTGCAAATTGAAATCGTCATAAGAAAAAATAGAAAAGTTCAAATCAAGTTTTTTTACCTAAAATATGCAAATATGCAGACTACTACAAATTAAAAAGCTGTATTATATACAGGGCCGCCGAGAGAAAATCTGGGCCCGGGGTCAAAAAAACTACGGGCCCTCATACTAAATGAACAAATTCTCAAAATCAAAATTCAATGAATATATAGTTACGAACTTTAATTTATCTATACATTAATACAGATCAAGTAAATATGTTTACATAGAAATACCTATACATATCAGGGTGGGTCAAATGTATTGTTCAAAAGGCATATCCAGTTTCTGAATCCATGGGTCATACTGAGTAATATTGTCCATGGGACCATAGGTCTGAATGAACTTTGTTTAAATACATATTGCTTTATTTGTATGAAATAAATTTCTTTAAATTGGAATACAAATATTTGTTGGTAGTAATTTGGTATATAAAAAGACTTTAATTAACACAAGTGAGCCTTTTTGGCCTTAGCAGCTGCAAAATTATCTATTATAGTGTCAAAATCCAACGCAAATTTTAGCTGCGCAAGCTTCGTGTGTTTTCGGCGTATCGCTGTTTACATACATATATGCACGTACATATATCGCTGGATAAGAATTTGTATCATACCGAATTTTTCTTTTGCAACAGAAAATGAATTCAAATTTAAGCGCAGACACGTTAAGAGATTTATAAAATTTGTTGAAATTTAAAATGATTGCTATCTACGAAAGGTGATTAAAGGTGTTGTTTGTTTAGTTTCTGTAAGCAAAAAGCTTGGATATCATTTTGAGATTCCCGGGCCCTCTAAAGTCCGGGCCCGGGGCAATTGACCCCCTTAGCCCCCCCTCTCGTCGGGCCTGATTATATATTCCATTTGCTAATATGCACTTGCCTCATTTTCATTCAAAATATATTTGGTTTGAAACTGTAATTATTTTTCCTTCACGTGCGAAGATTTTGTCTCAAATTTAAGTGAGTCACTACAAATTTTTAATTTTTTTCTTTATCCTTTATAATTATATATTTATTTATTATTAATTTATTATACTTTATTTATTATTATTCTTTATTATTATATTTATTTATTGTAGCTTTCTTTGCAATTTTTCATATTCAACCCATGAAAAACCTTAATAATTAATTTTTCTGGCATCCTAGTAAGCAAAAAATCCAATTGCATTCACGGGGGGCTTAGACCCGAATGAACCCCACCCTTACACTTGCCACTGGATGTGCTCACAAACCTTACGTAGCATAATTTTAGGCGTTTGATTTTCACCTATTATCCGAGCTCTACCCATAATATAATAAACTGCCTAAAAGCGTGCTTCAAAATTTTTAATTATTTTTGTATGGAGAAAATATTGCAAAACTAATGCAGCTTAATATGCAATATTGCAAATTACAAGAAAGATATCTGAAATATTGAAACGGTTTCTTCAAGGGAAATATCAGCGTTTCCAATAGCTTTAATCAATTTTTAAAATAAGTAAGTAATTTAAAAGATATTGAGCAGTGAATATAGCCAAAAATCGCGTTTTTGGCCTCTTTAAACATGAATATCTCAAAAACTGCACCTATTAGCGAAAATCTGATTTTATTTTATTTCTGTAACAAAAACTTGTCAACCAGTGTTATATGAATCATTGTAAAAACAAAATTAAAAAAAAATCGATTCTCATTATTGTTTTTGTTGGATTTTTAACAAAAAAAATATTTTCTCACAAAAAATTTTGTACAAAGAGCGAGTTTTTGAATCAACATTCATTTTCCTCATTAATTTAAGTACATATGTATATTTCTTTTTAAATCCAAAATGCAATTTTACTTCAAAATTTTCATTCTTAATTCAAAAATTTCATTTTTAATTTAAAAATTTTCGTTGTTAAGATAAAAATGGTTTAGTTTAAAACACTGTTTTTCCCCGAGTGTAGGCAATTGAAAAATAAAGTCCTCTCTCGACCAACAAAAATCGCGCTCTACAAGACGCTCATCGTTCCGGTCCTCATGAGATGGCACTTGGAATGTTCGAGAGAAAAGTTCTTCAGAAGATTTGCGGACCTATGCTCGTTAGGGGGCGAGTATCAATGGAGCTTTAATGATGAGCTCTACGAGCTTTCTGCAGACATCGAAATTCGACAGCGAATAAAACACCAGCGGTTACGTTGGGCTGTCCATGACGTGAGAATAGATGAAGGTCCGCGGGGCCAGAAGGTATGTCTATCGAAACTCGCTAAAAGCAGAGGAAAATAAAAGAAAATAAAAGAGAGACCTCCACTGCGTTCGCAAAATCAGGTGGACCTCGACTCTGCATACCTTGGTATTTCCAATTGGCGTCATGCTGCACGAAACAGAAACGACTGGCGAGCTTTATTGGACTCGTCCAAAATCGTCTAGTCGGTTACACAGCAACTAAGAGGAGAAGAAGAAGTGTGTGGCTTAAAACATGTTTGATGTTTCAATTTTTTCCGGTATCTGCTCTATGGCCACGTAGTTTTCGGAAAGCATGCAGAAGGGATATGCGCTTCCATCAACGAGTTCTATACTGCTTTAGGGACCCAGATGAACAGGGCCGTAGCCAGACTTACATTTAAGGTAGGGCAGCGTTGGTTTAAGGTAGGGCGGAAGTCAGTCTTGGCACTACCACCATTGAGTGCAGTTTTATCCGTGCTTAGTGGTGAATTCGAACGCTAGGTCAGTTTTGGCAATTGACATGCATGTGAATAGAAATATAATTAATGGAAGATAGCGACCAACCGCCATACGCAAATAAGCGAGAGATACAATTGAAGCCGAAAATATTATAATAAATTTAATGCAACAAAAAATTTAATTTTTTAATTTTTTAAATTTTTAATTTTAATTTAATTTCCTTCGATTACTCCATACCTAAGAGAGCTTCGATCTTTAAATTTGGTATGTGGGCCGACTGTAGGTATGCACGCAAGTCAAGGTGAGAAAAAAACTCTCGAAAATAATTAAACGATAACCATAGAAAATTTAGACACCTCATTTTTCAAACGAGTAAAATGTTTTAGATTAGCACACAGCCTTAGAAATCAATTCCGCGATCTTGGTGTTGTAGGCTCACAGTCAGATTAGTTTTTGTCAGAAAACTGCCGGAATGAACCATTCCTTTAACCAAACTACAAAAATTCGATGGTCTTATTTAATTATATATGTGATGCCGGGTGGATTCTCCATATCGCTAGCTTAGAGTGCAAATTGTGTAAGTCCTTTTTTCAAACTTTGTAGGAGAGACAAAAAACTAAAAAAGAAAAAAATTCAAAATGAAAAAAATTTTTTGTTCATGTAATTATTTTGGACTTACACAATTTTCTTCGTTTTTTGGACTTACACAATTTGCGTATCACTGAATAACAACGAGTAGAAATATGGCAAGTATCACAGACTTGTTTAGCGTGGTGCGTATTTGGTTTTTCTAGCGTGCTACATATACATACGCCTTTTCATAAAATTGGACTTACACAGTTTGCACTCTAAGCTAGCGATATCATACATTGCAACCGAAATAATTTTTTATCTCAAACAAAAAATTTAATTATAATAACACTGTAGGGAGGTCAAAATATCACAAATCTAAAGGAGTAATTTAAATACTACTAAGGCTTAAGAGATTATTTACTAATATTTATAGCTTTGAAGGCTATTAGTTTTATTAACTTAAAACCTTAAAATATTAGTAAATTTAAAAATTTAATGGATAAATTATACAATTTATATCTGTAGAATACGATGGCGTTTTCAGAAAGTCAAAGTTAGCTCTCGTTTTCGAGAAATTTAGGAAAGAAGTTTCAGAGCTCCGAAGGTAATTTTTTCCCGTTTATAAACTTTACTTAGGTTTTGAACCCTTTTCTCGCTTAAGGATTTTGACGGTTTTTCTTACTTAATTGGGGCATTCTAAATACAGTACCATCAATAGTTTTTCCAAACTGCCTTCGGTTTATGAGATAACGGTATTTAAAAAGTACCATCAATTTGGACTTTTTTGTTAATAACTCAGTCAGTTTATGAGCTAAATTGCCCAAAATTTGCACATGACCATATTTTACCATTACCTTAACTTTTTCTGAAAATAATTGAAATCGGGTGACTATAACATATAGTTGCCATACAACCGATTGTTCAGATGTGGACATTCTGGGGTATACTTCGCTATTTAAACAGCTAAGGACATGAAACTTTAGATAATTTCGACCTGTATTTATCTTAATCTATTCACTGAAAATTGTCAAGATCGGGTCACTATAACATATAGCTCCAATACTACTGATTGTTCAGTGTAGGTTACAATAGGTGTCCGATTTGTAAAAGAAAGACTCATATGAGTTATTGGGCTTGAAAAAAATGCCTATGGTGAAATTTCAACTTTGGCTGCACAAAAGTGCAATAACTGATGCAGATATGTGGAAATCGTATATGAGAAAATTTTTCACCTATTCATTTTGAATGAAAGTCTTTATGTTGCTCTTTCACGCAGAATGACTCTTTTCGGAGTTATAAAAAAATAAAAGTGCAAAACCATATATCTGAACAATCAGCTGTATGGTAGCTATATTTTATAGTGACCCGATCTCGACGATTTTCAGGGAATAGATTAAGGCCAATACGAGTACAAATTCTCCAAATTTCCATGTCCTTATCTGTTTAAATAGCGAAGCTATACCCCAAAATGTCCACATCTGAACAATCGGTTGTATGGCAGCTATATGTTATAGTCACCCGATTTCAATTATTTTCAGGAAAAGTTAAGGTAATGCTAAAATATGGTCACGTGCAAAGTTTGGGCAATTTAACTCATAAACTGACTGAGTTATTAACAAAAAAGTCCAAATTGATGGTACTTTTTAAATACCGTTATCTCATAAACCGAAGGCAGTTTGGAAAAACTAATGATGGCACTGAATTTAGAATGCCCCAATTAAGTAAGAACAACCGTCAAAACCCTTACGCGAGAAAAGGGTTCAAAACCTAAGTAAAGTTTATAAACGGGAAAAAATTACCTTCGGAGCTCTGAAACTTATTTCCTAAATTTCTCGAAAACGAGAGCTAACTTTGACTTTCTGAAAACGCCATCGTATTCTACAGCCAAAAATTAAATTGGGGTGTCTCGGCGTTTCTCTGTGATATTTCAAAAGTTAAAAATTTACCTACAGTGTAATTGATATCACTTGTTGGCCTTTTTAAGGTAGGGCATTCTAGTTTTAAGGTAGGGCATTGCCCCACAATGCCCCCCCTAGCTACGGGCCTGCAGATGAACTTGAAAAAGTAAAATATCTACTGCTAAAATACATAGTTTCTTTCTATTTAAAGGTTTTCAGCAGTCTAGTTAAAAGATAATCTAAGACAATTTTAAAAGAAGCACACAATGGTTTCAACAGATCATCTTTTTATCTAAATGGTATCTGTAATATAAAGCGGCAATATTTTTTAATAACACTGGTCGACAAGTTTTTGTTACAGAAATAAAATTCTACTTTTGTTAAAGATTTCGGCGCGCTGAATCCGAATCTGAAGTCGGATTTTCGCTAATACGTACAGTTTTTGAGATATTCATGTCTAAAGGGGCCAAAAACGCGATTTTTGGCTATATTCACTCCTCAATATCTTTTAAATTACTTACTTATTTCAAAAATTGATTAACGCTATTTAAAATGCGGACATTTCTCTTGAAGAAACCGTTTTAATATTTCAGATATCTTTCTTGTAACTTGCAATATTTCACATTAAGCTTCATTAGTTTTGGAATATTTTCTCCATACAAAAATAATTAAAAATTTTGAAGCACGCTTTTAGGTAGTTTATTATATTATGGACGTATGTAAGTGACTTCGTAAAAACAAGTAAGGAAGCCTAAGTTCGAGTGCAATCGAACATTAGATACTCAGCTGTATGCTTTCATTGTTTGTTTGCGTTTGTTCGATATAGGGTGTATTTTATATGAAACGAGTGCTGCATAAACAGGGCGCAGCCACGCCCATTTTCAAAATTTATATCAATCATCCAAATAAGCATACAAATATTATTGTTAGTGCAAAATTTCATCCCTCTATGACTTTTAGTTACAAAGACTTCACGTTACAAATTCCAAAAGGGTGTTCCAGAAATATCTTTGTTAAAAAGTAGGCGTGGTCATAAACCGATTTCAATACATTTTTGCGTGTCTATTAACACATGTTATAAAAGTGTATAAACCAAGTTTCGTCATAATATCTCAATTATTTGTCGAGTTAAAGGCTAAGAAATCTCATATATCCCTTTGTCTAAAAAGAGGCGGTGCCACGCCCATTTTCCAAACTTTTTTATTTTTTGTTTCCGGTCTATTGTAAAACTCATGTCACAAAATTTCAATGAATTATCTTTATATTTCACATAGATATCGCTTAAAATGGTTTTATTAGGTCACTTTATAATACACATATATAAAAGTGGGCGCGGTCGTCAACCGATTTTGGTAATTTTTCGTCCACACATTTGGCTAAGTAAATATATCACGCGTACCAGATTTCATCGATATATCTTTAACGGTTTCTGAGTTATGGCTTATTAAACTTTCAATATTCGCTCCTTAATAAGTGGGCGTGGCACCGCCCATTTTCCAAAATTTTTGTAGTTTTTGTTTTATGTCCATAGTTGGACTCCTGCCACAAAATCTCAGTGATTGATCTTTATATTTGACAGAGATATCGCTTAAAATGTTTTTATTAGGCCCCCTTATATTTCCTATATATAAAAGTGGGCGTGGCCGTCAACCGATTTTGATAATTTTTCGCCAAAACATTTGACTAAGTAATTATATTACGCGTACCGAATTTCATCGATATATCTTCAACGGTTTCTGAGTTATGACTCATAAAACTTTCAATGTCTGCCCCTTAATAAGTGGGCGTGGCACCGCCCATATTCCAAAATTTTTGTGTTTTTTGTTTTATGTCCATAGTTGGACTCATGCGACAAAATTTCAATGATAGATCTTTATATTTGACAGAGATATCGCTTAAAATGGTTTTATTAGGTCACTTTATAATACACATATATAAAAGTGGGCGTGGCCGTAAACCGATTTTGATAATTTTTCGTCAAAACATTTGTCTATGTAAGCAAATTACGCGTACCAAATTTCATCGATATATCTTCAACGGTTTCTGAGTTATGACATATAAAACTTTCAATGTTTGACCCTTAATAAGTGGGCGTGGCACCGCCCATTTTCCAAAACTTCATCAAATTTCTTCATAAGGGCCCGAGCTCAATACGTGGGTAAAATTTTAAAACTCTAGCTATATTAGTGGCTGAGATACCAAATTTCCGATTTTTTCTATATAGGAAAAGTGGGCGTGGTCATGGTCCGATTTCGCCCATTTTCAATACCAACCGTCCCAGTCTCGATACCAACTTGCGTTCCAAATTTCATCAAAATATCTCAATTTTTGCGCGAGTTAGAGTGTTTACAGACGGACGGACGGACGGACGGACGGACAGACGGACGGACGGACGGACGGACGGACGGACGGACGGACGGACGGACATGGCTCAATCGATTTCTCTTTTCACCCTGATCATTTTGATATATATAAGTCTATATCTATCTCGATTATTTCATTCTGTTACAATCCACCGTTATGTGATTAAAACTATAATACTCTGTGTACTAGTACAGCTGAGTATAAAAATTGTTCTGCTGAGCAACTACAAAATTTGATTGTGCCTATAACATGCTACAAATGCCGCCGTTGTTTTCGACGACAAATAACTTATTGTGCAAAAACATATATATGTAGTAATATACCTAAATTAGATATCCGAAAAATTAAAACGTTGTCTTGAAGAGAAATGGCCGTGCTTTCAATAGCTTTAATCAGTTTTTAAAATAAGTAAGTAATTTAAAAGATATTGAGGAGTGAATATAGCCAAAAAATGTGTTTTTCGCCCATTTGGGCATGAATATCTAAAAATCTGTACGTATCACAGAAAATCTGACTTCAGATTCGGATTCAGCGCACCGAAATCCTTTAGAAAAGTAGAATTTTATTTCTGTAACAAACATTTGTTGAAATTTTGTCGACCAGTGTAATCTCTCTGTTTGATTCCTAGTAAGCATGCATGTCAGAGATGTCTTCGCTTAGCCCTACATAAATAACTTGCTGTTCATCTTCCCGTGTTCTTCTTCGCAGGAAACCCATAAATTACGCGATATAAATCGTACCAATTAAGAATGATGCATACAAAAGAATCCCCTAATCAATGGCTGACATAGTCGCTAATGCAAAATGTAAATATATCCACTAAGGAATGGAGAGCGTCAACTGAAGCTCAGCTAAGCTGATTGTGAAAATTTAAATTAGGTATGTCAAATAGCCAATGGCAGCTGTGCGCGGATGGGAACTTAAAAAAATAAGGAAAAAAAAAATAGTAAACGCGAACAAGCAGAGAAGTAAAATACCTGTAAAATAATCGTAAAATATGAAATACAAAACACACAAAAATCAGTTGTAAGGGATGTGTTAAATTTACGAGTATTTTTAGCTGTCATGTAGCCATGAAGCAGCACACCGAATGCGCTGAGATGAGAAGGTTTTTTACAAGCACATCTAAACGTGTATGTATAAGACCAACTCTGTCTGGTCACACAATCAGGTAAAAGCTATGACTATCAAACAACACCATTGACTCTTACACAACTTTTTGTTGTTTCTACAATGAAATAAGAATGCAAAATTAGTGAACATACATTTATATGTATCTAGTAACTCCATCAAGTATTAAGAGATGATTTAAAATGTAAAAGGTTTACTTAAGAATGAAAAGTGTAACAAGAATAATATTGAGCAAGCTAAGCATAATATTGAAGGAGAAGTAAAAGAGGAAGAAGAGGACAAAAAGATGAAATGGAAATATGTAATGTAAGCGGACAGGTGGACGGCAGTATAAATAGACGAGGAACGAGTGATAACCTATTCATTCAACTACGTATGTATATGATTTGGAAAATATGCTTTGCTAAGCTAAGAGCAAGAAATACAACAATTGCAGAAATTTGCTGATAGAGTAAGCACTTGTACGAAAATTTTAGTATTCATGACATTAAAGAGGGAGCAGTACGATTGGCAGTTAAGTTACATTTGGATATCATGTGTAAATCATTCAACTCTATGATTTAGATTCAGGCGATAACGATAACTGCAATACATTTAACCCATTCTTCTAACAATTATACTCGAAAAGAACTGAACAAACATTTGTAAGAAAATATGCATACTTGTTTTCTATATTTGTTTTCTAATTGCTGTCGTCTCGTCCGAGCATACCCCATTTGAGAGTAGCAAGTTTTAGCGTCAAGCGCGAAAGGAAGTGACGGCCAGTAATATAATTCATGCTTTATACATGCATATATCATTCTTACATTAGGATGGGGCGATTTGTATGGTGGGAAATTAGCAAGGATGCACAACGATATTAACAAAATAAATTTTGTTTTGATGTTTATCAAAAAAAAAAAAAATTATGAAAATTATATTGTTTTATTGAATATAAAAAAAAAAATTATGAAAATTATATTGTTTTGTTGGTTATCAAAAACAAAAAAAAAATATGAAAATTATTTGTTTTTTTTTTTTGATTATCAAAAAAAAACTCAAAATTATTTCGTTTCTTGAAAGAGTTTTTTTTTTAGTGCTTAGCACGAAATTTATTTAATTCAATTTTATCCCCAACAATTATTTCGTTTCGTTGATAACCAAAAACAAAATATCAAAAAAAAAAAAAAATGATTTCAAATGTATTTCAGAAATTATCTTTTCATTTTACTTTGAATTTTCTTCTTTTTCTATTAACGTTATTTTTTTTGATATTTTTTTTTTGTTGGCTACCGAAACGAAATTTTTTCAGTATTTGTTTTTTGATAATCAACAAAACGAAATTCTTTTTGATAATTTTTTTTGATAATTATCAAAACAGTCTTTTTTTGGTGAACATTTAACGTTAAAAATTTTCAAAGTTGAATTGGAAACAAAACTTTTTTTCGTTTATTGATAAGAAAATAACGTTAATCTGCAGCCCTGCTTTTTTTCAATATTGTTTTTTTGATAATTATCAAAACAATATTTTTTTGTTGAACACTTAACGTTAAAATTTTTCAAATTTTTTTTCGGTTATTGATAAAAATTAACGTTAATGTGCAGCCCTGGAATGATCCATAAAAGCCAAATTCCATAACACCAAAATTGATTTTAGGCAAATGTCGTGGACAAGATTTCTACTTCGAAAAACGAGCGAAATCCCAATTTCGATGGCACGATATAGGTTAGTAAATCGCCCCGGCGCACAATGGGTGATAGCGGCCAAAAATAAATTCAGAATTAAAGTATGAGTAAAACAATTTTTTTAAATAGAAATCGACAGATACATCAAATTGTAATAAAAAAGCTTATATAAAAATTTTTGAGTCTCTTTTCGTTTAGCCGTACAGGGTGCCCAAAGTTGAGCAAAAAATAGCTTCTTTTTTTTCTCAATGAACACACCTCATACAAAATGCTCTATCACATTTAATTGTTAACATATGAGCTCGAGTAATACATCATTACATAGATAATGATTTTCTCTTTCAGAAATTATAACGCAGTTGTAAATACCGTTCACTATTGAATTTATATGAATTTTCAAAAATTGACAAAAAATGTCGATAAGAAAAAAATTTTTCTCGACTTTGAAAAAAAAAATTAAAAAAACAAAAAACATGACCTCCTCAAATTTTTTTTATGATTTGAAATAATATATTCTTAATCAAACTGCATTTTCATTTTAAAAATCCACTTGCTCCATTTGCTTTTATAATTTTTTTCCCATTTGCCTAAAACTGCGTTTTTGTAAACGCATTAATTATGTTAATTTTGACATTATGAAAAACGTTTATATTTAGGCGAATAATCGAATATTTCTTTATCGTCCTGCAATAAATAGTGCATACTTTCAAATTATGAGCTAATTTTTTTTATCAGCGTTAATTCATATCTTTGACAGCTTTTTTCTTTTGGAATATAAAAAAAAATTGGTAAAAATTGTAAAACTTTAAAATGAAATTAAAAAAAAAAACAAAAAATATGACCTCCTCAATTTTTTAATATTTCATAGTCCTAAATGTCTTTTATAAACAGGTGAAAAAATCGTAAAAATTCGTTTGCTCCATTTTGTTTTATGAACTTTCTTATCGAAGGTGTTTTTTAAGTTTTCGTACATTTTTCCCATACAAAATGCCCAGAAGTATGCTTCAAAAAGTTTAAATTTTTTTGTATGGGTAATATTCGTCAAAATGGTGAAACTTAAATATCGATATTTTCAATTCTAATTAAGATATTCGAAGAAACTAAACGCTGTTTTCAAGGGTAATGATTATGCTTTCAACTGGTTTAATCGAATTTGAGTGGAAGGTAATTACATAAAAGATATTAAGCAGTGAATAGAGCCAAAAAACGTGTTTTTTGCCAATTTGGACATGAATATCTCAAAAACTAGAACTAATTTGGAAAATCTGACTCCAGATTCAGGTTTAGCACACTGAAATCCTTTATAAAAGTGTAATTTCATTTATGGCATAAAATTTTTTTGAAATGCGATTTTTTTGTATGAAAATTTTATGATAAATGCTTATATAATACTTAAAAGTGCATATATTTCTAATTTAAAAACGGTGAAGTGCTTTACCCCTTTTCCAAAATGATTACTGCATTTGATTTATATTTCAAAAATGTATATACTAATCAAAATCGAGCATTTTAGCTATAATAGTTAGGAAAATTCTGAAATTTCAAAAATACCGTTATATGGGAGGTGGGCGTATTTGTGGGTGGATTTTGTTCAAATTTTCACAGTTTACTAATTGCAACAAAAAAAGCTTAAGTTCCGAGTTTCAAGATTCTAGCTTAATTATTACTATTTTTGGCCGCGTTTGTATGGAGGTGCCCCCACTGTGCGGCGTAACATATGTACGTGCATGCATATATCAGCATATCATTTTAGTTCCATCCAGATAGTAAATGCTCATTTGGATGATTGAAAGGATATGTATATATGTATGTATGTATATAAAAGTAAAAAATCAAAAATAAAAACTTTTCTGGAAAACGTTACTCCTATGAGAATTTTACACTTTTTTTTGGGTAATGGAAAATTCGGCAGAGTCCATATTAAAGTGATAAGTGGAGCTCTTCATTTACCCATATATCAATGGGTACATATGTATATGTGTAAATATGTTAACGTCTATCGACTCAAAATGTAATTACTTACATTTGTATACCAGTCCAGCCAATGCTTATACTTTTCAAAATCGTATTTACGCACTTTTGTACATAGCTTTGTGCGTACATATACATACATATATATGTGCATACATACATACATATGTGTAAATAGAAATGTGTCACATAACCACAAAAATGCATTAAACTCTTGATATTCTGTCAACTGTACTACTATTTGCATGCAACTTGAAATTCACCACTAAGGGTAGGTATTTACTATGCATAAACTGTCTATGTATGTACATATCGTCGTACCATACGAAAACTAGCACTTTCAAATTTTTTTACAAAGAAATTCTATGAAAGAAATTTTAAAAGTGCTAGTTTTCGCGTGGTACGACGATATGTACTTATGTACATATGCAAATGTTTGCTAAAAGTCGACATAAAAGTTGGTGAATGTGCCCAAGAGAGTACAAACACCCACTATTTATGTACATGTGATGTAAATGTATGAAAATGCTTGTGAGCATATGCAAATTTATGAAGATGCAAATGAAGAATTGCAAATACGAAGAGAAAGAAAAACATAATTGCATACATATAAGTACCTACATAGGTATATATGTATATATGTACATACATACATCCCCTGCAAAAAATGCGATCACTCCGGGATACATCCGGGACAACTCGCAAGGGAGCATGCGATTACTACCCATTTGTATCTCTTTATATGGGTTGAAGTGTTCTCTTTTGTTTGAGCATGTCCTATGAAGAGACTAATTGTACCCAGTTTGTACCCGAACGGGTAGCAAAAGCGCACAATTGTACCCGTTTTGTACCCGAACAGGTAGCAAATGCGACACATCCATTTGTGCGACTAATTGTACCCGTTTGATACCCTTTCGGGTACAATTCGTCTACAATTAGTATACATATGTACCCGTTCGGGTACAATTGGGAACAATTGTAGACTAATTGTACCCGAAAGAGAGCGCTCCCGGACAAATCTTTTTAGAGACTCGTCGCACACTTTTTTACAGGGTCTGTGCAGTCATACATATACTATTATAGACAAGTGAAATACAAACGTTTGTTCTGAGTTCAGTGAGCTCTCACTGAGCCTTTGTAATGCCCATTTATGCTTTATTTACATGATGTCTAAAAGTACAAAGATCATCTCTTTAAATCTTCAAAGTCCACAAACGCTTTATTTTGTTGTTAATGGTTTAACTACAACAGTTTGGTCTTATAAGTTTTTGTTCTTAAGGGTGAAATTTGTTATGCTCTCCTGGAGTTTTATACTCTCCTAGAGATGGAATTTATTGCATATGTACATATTAGCAATAGTGAACTTTCGTTAATATCACGTTTGGACATTAGGCATATAACTTTTTACAATTTTTGCAAATACGAAAAACGGCATACCATAGTCGAATAGAGCATAAAAAAGTATGAACCCCATTATTTTTTTTTTTGCGAAATTGCAAAAAAGTTTCCGCGCAAAACGAAATTACTTTTTTATCAGAACTGCTGAAAAAAACAAAAAGTTTTGTACAGTGTACACGTTTTTCTTCATAATAATAGATATTTATTTAACTAATAATCTTCCTATTATTCCGAACGCCTTTTAATGGACCTAAGGGAAGTGCCCCACCCACCCCAAACTAATTTTTCTTCAGAAAATTCTGAATCAATATAATAATAACACAGCTGTGCGCGGAACGTTTTTGAGCCGAAATCACCTAAAAAAGTGATATTCATTACTTGTACAATATTTGCCACCACGTGGTGGTATGCCAAATTTTTCGTCAACATTTGTTATATGCCTATTGGACATGCATCTAATATTATCATTAGTGTCCTTTCAACAATTTCCATAGAAAAATTCAACTTATTAATGGTCCAATAAATGTAGTACCTACTTACCTCAAATGGAGTAAAATTCTGAATGCAACCTTGATAATGGGGTGTGTTCAGTGAGGAAACGAAATTTCATGAAAAGGAAATTTCAGATAAGTGAAATGTCATTAAAAGACTTAAACTTGACGGAAAATCGTTCCACAATACATCGAATTCCTACCCTGTCGGAAGAACAAGCAACCAAAAGGTAATACTTAAATATATAAATAACACTGCCCAACAGCATTTTTGCAACAGAGTAGATAACCACGACATTTCCTTGAAAGAGGACATCGCACATAGGTAGATTTTCAAGTTTTATGCGGCCAAAATTGAATTTTGTAAAGTTGTTACAATTGCAGAAAAAAACATACCCACATATTGGTAATAGAATGGGGAACAATAATTCATCGCTTTATTCCGACGTCATACTCTCCGCTTGCTCCCAGATGGTCGAAACTTAGCATATCTGAAGTTAATTTTTTAGTTTTTTTCTTACAATTTTTCAGTGCTAATTTCAACGTGAATATTTATTATTTAAAGCATTTCATTTAAGTAGTCGTGATGAATCCTAAAGCTTCAAGTAATTATTAACACTTTTCAATAATATCCTTGATTTCCAATAATTCTAAGTTTATAGTTTTAAGCTTTTAAAGTTGGGATATTTAAAAAAAAAAATATCACTCTTTTTCATGTTCAAAATTGATTTTGTTATGTTGCTCTGTCAGACTCAGTTAAATTAACCCTCGGACATGATATCTAGTACAATTAGTAGTTTGCCGACAAAAAATTACGTCGCACAAAGCCGCACTTCACTACTAGATACAGGGTTTTTCATATGTACCTACAATAATTTTCTTTTTTGTGTTTTATATTTGATTGTAATGTTTATATTTCTAACGCCTATCTTGGTTAATGTAGGTGATGCTCGAAAGTAACCGAGACATATATCAGCGATTATTGTTAACTTCCTAGGCAGTATTTTTAGTATTTCCAATTTTTCAAAGTCAAGGAAATACTTATCATAAAAAGGGGCTAATAATTCTACAGCTACATTTTTTTATAAGATTTTTGAGTATGCAATTTTGTAGCTCATTCAATTGTAATATAATAATATGCAACATTCAACTTTTTGAAAATTTTCATTGGCTTTTCGGAAATTTTAAATGGAACGGTCTCACGTACATTAGGGTGTCCCGTTCATGTATGAAAAAAAGTTTTTTTCGAGCTACGCTATCGCAAGAGGTATCAAAAGTTGCGTAATTGAATACAGATCACAATAAAAGTAAAAAACCCGGAATTGAATTCTATCTTGAGGGCTCTACCGAGATCTGAAATTTTGTTAATTTCATATATTTAGAAACCTAAATTTTGAGCTAAAATAATAAAAAAGTCATACTCAAAAGTTATTTTATTATTGAGTTTAACCATATAAGTACAGAGAAACAAATTTATTGCATTTAATTAATTTAAAAAACTTAGAATTCAAATATATTTTTCTGTCCAAATTTTGCTATTTCTGCTTGAGATTGCGACTATAATATTCCTTTGAACTAGTGGGGATATTTTTGGCTTCCGTCCGCGTGTTTATACTTTTAGATTATATTTTACAGCATTTTCCAATATTATTTCAAAGCAATTTCACATTTCGTCAATTTCCCGGCACGAAAAACACTAATTTTGGAGATTTTTTCTTTTTGCTATAAGTTGAATAGTGCAGGGGTCTCCTCGACCCATTCTGAGTCCTTGATGGTATTATAGGGTTAAAAACCTAGTATATTTTAAAACTTTATTTGATATTCAATGAATTAGTTTTTTATTATCTACAAAAATCTCCACACTTTCGAAAAAAAAATTTAATTGAAGTTTGGTGTCCCTATTATTTTTCACAAGCTGAAACGAACTCACTCCACAATATCATCAGCCATTATGAAACGACGCAAAAATGGCCGATTAAATAACTGTTCCTTACTTCGGAGACATCTGAGCAAGAAATTAATGTATAAGTTTTGAGCATTGTATAGAAATTGAAGCAGGATCGATCTTTGAAATATTTCAAGGCAAGTGTACCTATTATTTTTCATATGACTGTACTACCTAAAAAAATTAATTGAATAAAGAATTTTTAACTGAATTATTTTTAAAATTAAAAAAAAAAGTGCTGCAAACCTATTTCTGTGTTCAGGGGATTTTTGCTTATCTGATATGACTTTTGTTTAAATAAATTAAATGAAACAATTTTAACATAATTCGTTTTAGTAAAGTACATTATTCATATAATTTTAATTGCGAATTCTGTAAGGCTGCGAAAGAAAAATTTTTACACCTATTTTAGTGTCAATATGTGTATATTTGAATTTTATGGATTTTTTTTTTGCATGTTAGAAATAATAAAAAATAACATATCGTTATGAAGTTAAAGCATTTTATTATATATGAAGTTTTAATAGTTTTTCTCTGAGATTATTCTTAAAAACAATATACATATATTATTCTTTTATTTTCTTGACCTCGCGGGAACACTGAACGTATGAAAACCCATATTGCGGTGACAACACTGCATACTAGTACCTTCGCCCTAGTGTCTTCTAAATCTTTTCTGATTCCAGAATATTCGTAACGTTATAAAATTAAACTTTAGGCAAAAAAGAACTTTTTGCTTTAGTTAAAGAAACGTATTGTTGTTTTTTTTTTATCGAATTTTTATCCACGATTGAAAGGCAAATAAAATGCAGAAGCCGAATCAAACCCATTGTAGAAAATATGAGTGAATGAGTATTTTCATTGTAACTACATGGAATTCAGATTTTTGCACTTAAAAGTAAGTTGCATAAAAAAATTAAGCGAATAGAGCTTATAAGAACGAAAAGAATTACATAGGAAGTATGCAAACAATATGCGGATGTAATATATGTTATGGTAAGTGGGCGTTCTGCATGAATAACAAAACCCCAAAACTTTAAAGATCGGTAGAGCCCTGAAGATCTAATTGTATTTAGTTTTTAAAACTTGTTTCGTAATTTGCGATCAAAACCGCAAATTTTGAGGGGTCTTCCGTTAAGGAAATAAAAAAAAATATTTCGGGACACCCTAACGTACATATAAGGCAAACACCCTACAGAAAAAAATTTCTAAAATCGGAAATTTTCACAGCTTTGGGAATTACACTTTTTACACTAAAATTGGTTGGCTATATAATAGTAAACTTAGAAATCTCCTCAAAATCTTCTATAAATTTTGGCCTCGCTTTGAAATTTTTAATCCATTTTTAGAAATTTCTACGATTTTTTGGATTTTTTCCATAAGCTTAGAAGTCCTGCTTAAGACGATTTTTATTGAAAAATTGTCTACGATTTTAAACGAAAATAAGAAAGTCAAATTTTCGATAGAACTCTTTGAAATAAAATTAAAAACTCTGGTGTATGATTTTTTTTGAGTCACTGTATATATTTTTCAATAAAATCGACTTTTAACACGAATTATTAAAATTTTGTATTAAACAAGCAGTTTGGAATAGATATAGACAATAAAATATTTTCAAAATCTACCTATGTGTATCGTCCACAACTTTTTTGGTGAATAAACTTAAAATGCAGCATGTCTGAGTTCTTTTTTATTTGCACTCAAAGGTTAAGCGTTAAAACCCGCGAATAAAGCAGCTACTTTGCGAAAGTATTGCATATTTCCAATGCTGGTGGAAAACACATACCTGTACTTTAGATATTCAGACTTGGCTATAAAAGGAGTATCCGGCTTGCTGTCTAGTATTCAGCGTTTAGTTTTTGCTTTTGGTAACCAGTTTTACTATTAACTGAATCTATAGTACTTCATCAGTTTTTTCGTTCTGCACACCACCACAAAGTTTCGCCCTATCAGCCACGCTTCTTATTTCTTACCACAACATTGAGAATTCTTTAGCAACTTTTAACATGAACTACGACCTCTTACGTGAACTTTATCTCCCTTTTTACGTAAGAAGTGGTAAATTAACAAAGCAGTAAATACTTTTACAGTTTTATGTTAATTTCCATTAAGTCAAGTAGCTGCTCTTTAAACTTTTGCGAAAAATGCAAAAAACCACATTGCCTGCCACTCGAACCGAATCAGCATTCCGAAACCGAACTCAACGAACTCTCCCTCTGCTGGGTTTTGTTTTATTTTTGTTTTTGGGTTTGTTTTTGTAAGAAGAGCAGCTGCCAACTATGAAAACAGAAAGTGCAACGGACGTTTAATTAACATTTTGTCAGGCATTTTAAACCGCATTCACAGACGATAGACACAGAAACACACACACACATACATATCTACAAAGTCACGAGAGGAAATGCTTTTTGTAAAAATTCAGACAAATTGTTGCAGTGAAAGTAATAAAAAAGTGACACGTCCGGCCAAGTAAATGAATGAAAATGATAAAGCGTACGTGCGTTGGAAGAGAAAATAGAAAGAAAAGGAAAAAGAAGAAAGGAGAAAAAAGAGGATGTAAAGTGCAAGCAGATAATAGAGCATCAACCAAACGAAATTGTTGGAGACAGTCAATCAGTGAACGATGCAATTGTTTAAATGAATCCACTCAGAATCGCAAAAAAGCATCAAACGTTGGAATGACTCACTGACTGACTAAATGAAATGACCAAAATAACATAGAAGAGCAATATCAACGAAATGGGTAACATTGGCAAGACAAAAAGAAAAAGATAAAAAAAAAACAAACTATAAAAATACTCAATAGTAAGCCAAGCAAACAAATAAAAGGGAAGCAAGTCGAGGAAATAGTTAACAGCCGTGGTATATAAATATAAAAAAGAAAACAAACACACTTTGGCGCAGAGTTACTTACATACGTTGCTTACAGTCTGTCACAGAAGTACCCTTTGTTTCTAGCCTCAAATGACAAGCTGATAGAGAGAGAGATGCTTTGGTAGACGAAACACTGTCGATTTTCCCATATGAGATCAATGGAGAGATCCAGAAACTTTGCGAGGAAGACCGAAGAAAATCATCTACACAGATGGATCAAAAAAAGAATATGGAACTGGCTCCGGCTGGCACGTGGAGGCCGAATTCAGGTGCCATTACGCTTTAGGTACTATGACGACGGTTTTTCAATCGAAGATTTATGGTTACCAAAACAGCAGAATGGTTGATTGGTGAGAGGTGGCATGCACACCAAGTTTGTGTCCGCAGTGATAGCCAGGCTGCACTGAAGGCACTGGAAAATGCACGAACTTCCTTAAAAATTGTTTACGAATGAGAGTTGAAGCTTGGCTCCGTAGCATAATAGAATAAACTTCAAGTTATGTGGTTACACGTACACTGCGGTTTTGAAGGAAACGAACTGGTCGATGAATTGGCAAATTAAGTATCAGCGAAACAACAAACTGGACTGCAGACAATCATAGAAGCAAGTATAACGGGCACTGTGAAGTACATCAGGGACCCCAGGAGGGAAACTCACGGCAGATGCTGAAACTCTACAGATTCGTGTAAAATTACAAAGTGCTCTCTGAAAAAGCCGAACAGAGGGGCAGCAAGCTTTCCCCAAAAGCAGAAAATAAGAAAGCTTGGATAGCTTGTGGGATTGATTACAGGACACAATCCATGGGAAAAACACATGGCCACCAGAGGCATCATCAAGAGCTCCTTATGCCTATCTTGTCTGGAGGAGAACGACAACGGCACAGATCATTTTATCTGTACCTTTCCGGCTTTTGCTAGACTAAGATTTCGCACTCTCGGGACAAATGTATTAAGAATGATGGATGTACATCCTCTACGACCCGACAAGCTTCTCAGTTTTATTATTAAACAATCTAGGAGGTATGCAGAGAAATGCTAATTCCACTGTCCCACCTTTTCCCTACATCTCGATCCTTTCTAAAGGCCTTAAGTACAATGGGAAAATATGCCGGAATGCTTTGGAAATACATATTTTTTCTCGGCCTAACACAATTCCTTTCCAACCAAGCCAAGATGTACGTATGTGCAATGCCTACACAGTCCAACAAATTTGAAATTTGTCTTTGCAACAGAGTAATTATGGTATTTTCCTAAGAGAGGACGTCGTCCTGATTAGTTTTGGCAAACAAATTTATATTCTAGCACGCCTGAGTTTTTTTTTTATTTCCACTTAAGGTTTAAGCACAATAAATTAGGTTAAAAATGGAGAATTATATCAGAGATGTAGAATAATTATTATTTTATTTTGAAATTATAAAAAAGTCTTAAAAATTTTCTTCAGAATCTTAAAAGTCTTTTGATAATATTTTTTTCCTGATGAAAATGATAAAAATCTTCTATAGTTATTATTCAGAAACTTATATTTTAAAAATCTTTCCATAATAGTTATTTCAAATATCGTTGGTTTCGTGAGCAAATGTGCTAAGTCCAATTTTTATCAAAACTGAGATTTTAATGCAGTAAGATCGTACAACTAAAAATACATCGTCTGCCAAAAAGAAGTTACCATAATGTCTGTTTTTCATGGTGTAATGCAGTGTTATGCAAATGTGCTAAGTCCATAAAAATTTTTTTTTTTTTCAAAAATCGACGTGCTAAGTCCAGGCGAAAATAAGAAATTATTGGTTTTTTTTAATTAATTTTGTAGAATTATATAGAATTATTACTACATTGCTTTAATAAGCATGGCTTGGGACTGTAAACGTTAATAATTTGCGGGAGTGGCTAGATTTCCCACCAATATGATATGCAAACTAGTTTGCTGTACTTCTTACATTTTTATTATAATTGTATGCGTTTGATCGAAACGCGGTGCACCTATTTTATATAGAGGGGTTCCAGCATAATGTGGGTGTGGCCGCACCCATTACCAACAGTTTTATCTCTCATCAGACCAAGCCTAAAATATTCTTGTTAGTGCAAAATTCCATCCCTTTATGACTTTTAGTTACAAAGTTGCCACGTCACAAGAATTTTAGAAGTTTTTTTTAAAGTAGGCGTGGTTACAAAACGATTTTGCTAAAATTTTACTACAAGTTATAAAAGTACATATGTATGTACTACACCAAGTTTCGCCGTAATATCTTAATTATTTGTCGATTTATGGGCTCCGAAATGTCTTAGATTCACGATGCCACGTCCATTTTCAAAAATATTTATGGTTTCGGTTTTTGTCCATAGTTGGACTCATGCCACAAACTTTCAATGATTATCTACATATTTGACAAAGACGTTGCCTAAAATGTTTTTATTAGTTCCATTTATAGTTCCCATATATAAAAGTGGGCGTGGTCGTCTACCGATTTGGACAATTTTTCGTCCAAACCTCTGCCTTAGCAGGTAAATCACGCTTTCCAAATTTCAGCTATATATATCTACTACCGTTTCTGAGTTATTGATGACTTATAAAACTTTTGGAATTTATCCTTTCATAAGTGGGTGTGGCACCGTCCGTTTTCGAGAATTTCAATTTATTTCTTTATAATGGCGTAAGCTCATTGGATGGATGGAATTTCATCCATTATCACTTTTTGCGTGTTTTTCTATATATAATATATAGGGAAAGTGGGCGTGGTTATAATCCAATTTCGCCTATTTTCAATACCAACCTTCCCTGTCTAGTTAGGAGCCTCTGTACCAAAATTCATCAAAATATTTCAATTTTACTACGTACAGTTGAGTATAATAATTTTTGAGAAAATGTGCTAAGTCCACCTAAAAAAACAAAATCATAGAAAGCAAATGTGCTAAGTCCTAAAGAAGCTCATAACTTTGGACAAGCTTTATATTAAAATGTGCCGATAACTGGTATTTTAGCACGGTCATCTGAGGAAGATAACTGCATTTTCAGATTTTTAAAATAGTAACAATAAACAAGTAAGGAAGCCTAAGTTCGAGTGGAATCGAACATTAGATACTCAGCTGTATGTTTTCATAGTTTGTTTGCGTTTGATGGAAACACGGTGTACTTTATATAAAGCGAGTGCTGCATAAAGTGGGCGTAGCCACGCCCATTTTCAACATTTTTATCAGTCATCCAACTAAGCATATGAATATTATTCTTTGTGCAAAATTTCATTCCTTTTTGACTTCTAGTTATAAAGATGTCACGTTACAAATTCCCAAAGAGTGTTCCAGATATATCTTTCTTAAAAAGTAGGCGTGGTCATAAACCGATTTCAATAAATTTTTGCGTGGCTATTAACACATGTTATTAAAGTGTATAAACCAAGTTTCGTCATAATATCTCAATTATTTGTCGAGTTATAGGCTAAGAAATCACGTATATCCCTTTGTGTAAAAAGAGGCGGTGCCACGCCCATTTTCCAAAATTTTTCTATTTGTTGTTTCTGGTCTATTGTAGAAATCAAACCACAAAATTTCAATGAATTATCTTTACATTTGGCAAAGATATCGCTTAAAATGTTTTTATTAGGTCACTTTATAATACCCATATATAAAAGTGGGCGTGGTCGTCAACCGATTTCGCTAAAATTTTCAACATGTATTACCACAAGTAATAAAAGTGTACACACCAAGTTTAGTCATTATATATAAATTAGTTGTCGAGTTATGGGCTCAGAAATCTCGTATATTCCTATTTATAAAAAGAGGCGGTGCCACGCCCATTTGCCAAAATTTTTGTGTTTTTCGTTGTATGTCCGCAGGTGGCCTCCTGGCATAAAATTGCAATGATATATCTTTATATTTGATAGAGATATCGCTTAAAATGGTTTTATTAGGTCACTTTATAATACACATATATAAAAGTGGGCGTGGCCGTAAACCGATTTTGATAATTTTTCGTCCAAATATTTGACTAAGTAAGTATATCACGCGTACCAAATTTCATCGATATATCTTCAACGGTTTCTGAGTTATGATATATAAAACTTGCAAGGTTTGACCCTTAATAAGTGGGCGTGGCACCGCCCATTTTCCAAAATGTCATTAAATTTCTTCCTAGGGGCCTGAGCTCAACACGTGGATAAAATTTCATCGCTCCAGCTGTATTAGTGACTGAGATACCAAATTTCCGATTTTTTCTATATAGGAAAAGTGGGCGTGGTCATGGTCCGATTTCGCCCATTTTCAATACCAACCGTCCCAGTCTCGATACCAACCTGCATTTCAAATTTCATCAAAATATCTCAATTTTTGCGCGAGTTAGAGTGTTTACAGACGGACGGACAGACGGACGGACGGAATGGACGGACATGGCTCAATCGATTTCTCTTTTCACCCTGATCATTTTGATATATATAAGTCTATATCTATCTCGATTATTTCACTCTGTTACAATCCACCGTTATGTGATTAAAACTATAATACTCTGTGTACTAGTACAGCTGAGTATAAAAAAGTTAGGAGGTTTTTTGCCTCTCCTGAAAAGTTACCATAAATGGACTTAGCACATTTGCTCACGAAGCCAACGATATATTTTTTTTAAGTCTTCAAAGACTTTTATATTGAGACAAATTTGAAAAAAGTCTTTGCGTAATTATTATCAGTAACAAATTGTTTTTTATATCTTCAAAGACTTTTTCTTTGAGACAAAGTTCAAAAAAGTCTCTGAAAATTTTCAATAACTTTCATATATGTAAGTACTTCAAAATTCAAGCAAATTTCCAATTTGAAATTGTATGAAAGATTTTTATCGAAGATATAAAAAATAAATTTGTTACTCAAAATAATTACTCAAAGATATTTTTGAAATTCGTCTCAATGAAAAAGTCTTTGAAGACTTAAAAAACAATTTGTTACGGATAATAATTACTCAAAGACTTTTTTCAAATTTGTCTCAATATAAAAGTCTTTGAAGACTTAAAAAAAATATATCGTTGGCTTCGTGAGCAAATGTGCTAAGTCCATTTATTTATTTCTTTGAAGATAGTATAAAAAAAAATTCTCATTTATAATAATTACAAAAGGACTTAAAAAAAATATCTCAGAAATAACTATTATCGAAAGACTTTTAAAATATGTTTCTTTCAATAATAATTATTTTTGATTTTTATTTTTTCTCTTATAATAATTACAACTCTGAATTATATTATTGCCGTTGAGGACGAGGAGTTCATTTTTGTATTCGCTTTTACATAAAATTTACTCTACACGGGGATTTCGTATTTTAAGCAGCGGAATAATTGTTGCTGGTATATCAAGAGTGTAATGTTGCTGGCAAAATGTTATGCGGAATTTTTAATGCATGATTTTGGAAGTATAAGCGCTATATTTCCACTTTTCCGTAAAGTATCGTATTTAATCTTTAGCTTATACATAAATGAATACTTTTTAAGATGGTTTATTTAACTAATTTCGGCAAGTTTTTTCTAACTTCCTTTTATGGCAAAATTTCACTTACCTGGCACAATAATCGTATCATTTTTCATCCAGTAATTGATGGACTTTGGATATGCTTCGGATTGACATTCAAGTGTTATATTTTGGCCAATCGCTGCGCCAACTAATTGATTTTGTATCCAAATCATTGGAGGGACTGAAAAGATAAAATAAATTTTATAAAAAATTTTGAATTGATTGCTGTAATCTTCAATAATAAACATATCTAATCTAGAATAGTCTCTAGCACTCCTTTGATCTAATTTATTATTATTCATCTAACTTTATCTATTGCGTATGCATCTTGGCATTCCCAAAATACACAGGGGTGGCATATATAAAAGACAACACATCATTTTACTAGTGTTTAAAATACAAAATAACATCTTCCGCAAATGCCCAGCATTTCAAATTTTTTTTTAGATACTACAATTTATATTACTACTGCACTGCAAAACCATAAGCTCAATTTAGTAAGCAGCAGACAGTAAGGCAAAGCATAAACATAAAGCGGCCTTCTCATAAAACATTTATTCCTCTGACAGCATACCGTTTGTCGCTTGTCCCTGGTTGCACTTAAGCGCAATATATATCCGTTTTGATATATAATTCTTATTACTTTAAGCTACAACTAGTGGATGACAGAGCGCTGTTGCTGTTGGATATGCATTCCAAATGACTTGACTTACTAATCCACTAATATGTTAATGGCTTTTATGTGAATTTGCTGCATTGAAGTAGATAAAGTTATTTGCAAGGCACAAGGTGGTTTCTGATGCTAGCTAAAGACATGTGCATGGAGGTGGGGAGACGAGTGAAAGTTGATGGACAAAAAGTAAATGCCTTCTTTGAATTTTATGGATTTATAAGCGCACATTTCTGTCTCATCAAGCTTGATCAAAAATTTGATTTTCTTTGGAGACAATTTTGTATAAATGTAATAGTTAGCGCCAAAGTTAGGTATTGGCAGCAGAAAAAGGCCAATATATTAAGGTCAATCTCATCGGATATTTAAAAAGGTTTGAGCGAAGTAATAAGGCGCCTTTTTGTGGGCAAAGAATTTGTCATTCAGAAAGCAATCACAGAATCACGATCACAAGTTAGACTGCTCTCGAAACATGTGGCATACATATAAAGGTTTGTTGGTTGGTTGGTTAGTTTAAGTGACGAGTCCCACTGACACCAATTAACGCCGAAACGCCGTTTTGATACCACGACTCGTGTCTAAAGAAAAAGAACCAGAAAAAAGGAGTAAAAGAGAGTATAAATTCGGAAACCAGAGCAGGTCCTATGCTCTATATCCACCCTGTTGAGCTTAGGTATCTATGATGAACCTCAGGCCTAACGTCCTTGAGGTCTGAGATGTTGTCAAAGAAAGGCTTTCCAAGGAATTTCATTCTACAACCACTTCCATTTGGTTTTAGCTTCCCGAACCAGTGCCGAGTCATTTGGTTCTTGATGAAACCCAGGGGTGCAAGAACCGTCTGCACCTCTGCGATATCCAGAGTCGAACTTGGCCAGCTTATCAGAAATTTCGTGGCCCTCCTGGATATCGCGAATAAAGATCCAGCGGCTGCTTTGGACAGGTACTCTGGCCAAGAAAGTATTTCTATCGAAACCCGCTGAAGGCAGAGGTAAAGGGAGACCTCCACTACGTTGGGAATATCAGGTGGACAGTGATGCCGCCTCTCTAGGTATTCCCATGTGGCGTCCTGCTGCACGAGACAGAAACAGCTGGCGCGCTATGCTGGACTCAGCCAGAATCGTCTAGACGGTTATGTGTCAATCAAGAAAGGAAGGGAGGTTATCGCGGTACCCCTAAACTTAGATTAGGGATATGCTATCTCGACTTGCCCCCAGCCCCCAGCCCATGGCCCACTCTTTGAATAACCAAACCAGGCTTGATGATACCGTTACAGACCCCAGAGGCGCCTGACTATCGGAGAAAATTCCTAGCTTGTTTCCCGAATCGGTACTTGCCGTTGCAAGTATAGCCTTGTAGACCTCCTGTATGGTGAAATCTTCGGATTGAGAGACGCTCGCCGTGTCCGGAAACTTTAAAGAGGTTGAAAATTCATATCGAACCAAATCACCAAATGCTGGTCATAATAGCGAATTTTATGTTGTTTAGGATCCTTTTGGCTCTTTTTTGGTGTTCTGCGAATAAAGTAATATCTATAAGAATTGTAGAAGATTGAAATGTTTTAGAAATTTGCTCGCCGTAAAATTTTCCTATAGTTATGCTTAATTTAAAGCTCCATGTTATCTTCAGTATTGAAATTTCACTATAGAATTGCAGAAAATGAAACAAGAATAAACTTCCATAGTAAATGCGCCTTAACTTTTTACTTTCTCCTCTTCCTTTTTTTTGCCATTTTTCTTTAACCAACTTCAACAAAATATTAACACAACCGCTGTGCGCCTATAAGTATGCAACATATAATTTAATTTTTTCTCACCACTTTTATTTTTTAATTTTTTGCACTCATGTTGCTCTCAAGTTTTGCTCTCCGCGCTTTATATTTGCTATATTTTTGTTTTGTTTTTGCTTCCTTCTGTTTTTATTTCTTTCTACACGCTCTTATCCCACTCTCCCTCTGTCTCTATCAATACTCATATAACTTGTTTAACTCACATTTTTTTTCATTTTCCGCTCTCCCTGCTCTTTACCCTCTTATTTACATTTCGCTCTTGTTTATTTGTGTAAATTGAAATTTAAAGTTTATGCATTTGTTGTTGCTTGCTTGCAAGCAAAAGTTAACAGCAAAACTTTATATTTTATTTAAATAGTCATAAGTAGTTGTTGTTATTGTTACGTTGCTGCTTTGCTACTGCACAAATGAAATACAACAGCGCTTGGCTTTGGGAGTGTGTGGCATTTTGCCGACTTTGCTGCAACTTTTTACACGAAGTTTTCTTTGAATTTAAATTTGTATTGTGAATTCAATTTTTCGCTGCTCGAGGTCCTATAGAAGTTAAAAAACAGCACACAAGTAATGTGTGGAAAGCATTACATAATAGGCGAGAAGTCAAGTTAAGAATTGCTGTATGTATATATTTATATAAGATTAACCATATTTGCAAACATGCGAATTTTTCCGCTCACCGCGCGTTTTTTGTTAGCTTGATGACAAAAAAAAATAAAAATAAAAAAAAAACAAAATTGGAAAAATCTCAGACCCAAACATAAAGTATAAAATTGGATCCAAAAAAATAGATACTTATAGTTAGGCCCATATTTCTATAGATATGCAAGTGAGAGTACATACCCTCCAAAAGTATGCGCCTTATTTAAGTATTTTTTCGGATGATGATAAGGCCTGGAAATCTTAATAGACATAAGTTTTATGAACAAAGGCTTACTGCGTTGATGCGATCAGACCATAATGACTTCTCTCACTCTCTCAGAGAAGAAACCTTATTCCAAAGGCTTATTCCCTATGCAAGGTAAGTAGTGGATAATTCCTTATAATAAGGGCTTATGTGTTGCTTAAATGCCTTATGATGAGGTTTATTCGCATAAAGAAAAAAGGCTTACCCCATTCCTCGTAATAAGAGATTATATAGAGTTTAAATACCTTATAATAAGGCTCATTTACGGCTTCTTCGCACCTTGCTATGTGCACACAAACATACATGCATAAGCGTTAAAAGCACATTCAGCATAGAAAAATGCTACTCTTTAAAATTCCCCTGCATTACTATCTTAAGTGTGGCTTAAAGTGACATGACTCCATGTACATTAAGCCGTCTCGTCTTATATGGACCAAAAAACAAGCCCATCGTACGCCCCCCATATGATGTCTTTTTGGAAACAATTTCCAGAAACATTTTTTATTTTATTTCTGGGCGCCGCATGATGTCGCTAAAATTCATTTTTTTCACATCTTCGGTAGTTATTATCCGATCCCTAAGTTAGTTACACCGATCTCTTTAGCTTGAGACGAAGGTTTCTACTTTATGATTGAATTAACCGCATGTGCACCGCAGGGGTCACATCCACCCATTACTTATGTAGTTTATACCACCTTATGAGACTCCTACTAAAATTTTATGCCAAATAATTTTTTAGAACATTTTAACCATCTAGCACACCTTAGAAAAGGTTATTTTGACCTCTTTTTATACAGCCAGCAAATATAGTATAGTCAGGAAATAGTATTTTTAAGGTCGCTAGAGGGCGAAAATGTTATAGGAATATATTCGCCATAAAAAAATTTTTTTTTCTGCAAATGTTTTAAAAAAAAAAAAAACACATCATATGGGGGCCTACGGTGGACTTTTTTGTTTGGTCAATATAAGGCGAGACGGCCTAGTGTACATACGTATGTATGTGGAAACATACCCTGAAGCGATTCGCGCCAGTTCTAGGTTAGTGCAGAACTAGTTCAAAAAGGGACGGGGTTAGCTCTCTTTCTATCCCAACGCAGTGCTTTCAACTAACTGTCCTTTTTAACACGACCATGTCCTACGAAGTGACAATTATCCCCCCCTGCGCGCTTTATAAACTACTTCCTATATAGACCGTCCTGGATTAGTTCAAAAATTAATAGTTCGGAGACAGCTCAAAGGAAAGCACTTCAGAACTAGTTCAAAAATGGTCGGCCTTTGGCCGCACTTTACAAAAATAATTTTCAGCCGGCTGAACTTTTAATATACTGAAAATAAATGCGGCATTATATAATTAAATGCCAAATTTTTTAAACTTGGCTATACAAAGTTGGAATTATCATTGTCCTAAAAATTCCAAGTAATATTTGGTTATATGTACGTCCTTTTAAACAAGTTTCATTTGGTACTACCCAGCAAGAAAATAATAGATGTAAACAAATATTTTTCATGAAGTCTCAATAATAAACTGTCCCGCTCTGCATGTCTTAGAAACTAGTTCTGAGCTAGTTGTGAACTCTATACTTATAGACCGTCGTTTTTGGGGACTGTGCCTTGTATTAGCTGCCGGGTATGTATTAGGGATTCCAATTTTTCCGATTTTTACGATCCCGGGATTTTCGTGATTTTTTTTATAATCCCGGTATCCCGGGATTTGTCCCGGGATTTGGACATTAATTATTTTCCCACATTTTGAGGTTGAAAAAAGTAAATATATATTTCGAGGAACGCTACAACTTTAAAGTGGAAAGAAAAATTTGATTTTTATTGCCATTTTTATTATTTCATTAGTAACAAAATAAAATAGGAACGTAAAATCATGTGTATTATTTAATAATAACAGTTACTTTAAAAAAGGCAACCAACAAAGAAAATTACATACAAAACATTTGCCTTTACAGTTGGTACTTTTAATATATTAATAACAAAGCTTGTGATCATTTGATAATTTCCAATAAAAATTTTTAGAATTTAATGACGTACTTCGTTTAAGCGAATATTTCCAAGCTTGCCGAAAAATACTGAAAATTAATGCAACATTCGAAAAAAATTAAAAATCGGATGCACAAATTTTGAGATGAATTCCGAGTATACAGCTGCGGATTTTATTTTAGTACGTAATGTGAAATTCTCAAATAAAATTAAACTTTTTCGTGGTTTTTGCTAATTTTATTTTTTGAATATTGTTTGCATTTTCTTCCATTATTTACTTTTCATGGGAGGAAATTGCAAAAACCTTTGAGAAATAAATGGCCAAAAATCAGGAAATAGAAATTATCAAATGAATTTTACCACAAGAATTCTAAAGATTTTAAAAATACCTTACGTACGTTTCCTTACAACGCGTATTTCACAAAAAAAAAAAAATTTAATTACTAGTTTACAGCCAAAAAATTTTTAAAGATTCAGATATGGGACTGCTGAGGTCGGAACTATTTTTTTTTTTAATGTTTTGTATTGTTAGGTTTTTGAGATAACGGTAATTTTGTGTTTTCTTGGTTATCACTTCACTCAAAAATTATTTTCGGAAATCACAAATGGGATAACCACAATTAAGCACGCTAATTTTTAAAAGAATAAAACTTTCCTGAATTTTACAACTTCCTACAAAAAACTTAATTTTAAAATCAAATTTTTTTAAAAAATCGCAAGTAATTTACAAAATTTTGATTTCGGCCAGCTATTACTCAGCGAGGTTATGTCCAATTACTACAAGTTGTACATCGACAATTTTAATTGTCTTTCGAACGAGGTACTGCTTGTGATTATCGCATTTGTGACTCCCGCGAAAATAATTTTTCAATGCAGTGATAACCAAAAAACACTAACCATACAAAAAATCAACAAAAAAAAAAAATAGTTGCGAGCTCAGCAGGCCCATATCTATTCTCCCCCATACCTGAATTTCGTGGTATTTTTTTAAATTATTTGTAGCCTAGTGTTATTAAATCAAAAATATTAATCCTTGCTTTGCCTTTTTTATTCTGGTAAAAATGTCAAACTTATTCTGCATTTTCTTCGGACTGTCAAGTTTTTTTGTTCTGTTCCACACAGATTATGTACATACATTTTTACAGACTGTTTGTTCTATTGAGAAAATGTAAAACTGGGCCGGCTAAGGGGCAACATTTTCTGTTCTTAGCACAAAAGGGTTGCATTATTTTTGTTTCATTTATCACATGAAAAATGCACCATTTTCATAGGGCACAGGGTATATGTTGATAATTCTGCCATGTAATAATGCAAAATTTTCGTTCAGAATAGGAAACGCAATTAGTATACAGATCTGAGACCAATAAAAATTATATAAAATACAATTTTTCTTTGCTATAATAGGGGAATATTCTCTCTTTATTTTATCCCGAAAATCCCGGGATGAAATTCTAGCAATCCCGGGATTTCCAGGGTGTCAAAAAGGGCGGTATATATATGCACCTGTGAACCAGAACATGCTTTTAAAGGCAACACAGGAAATTGTATTAAAAGCGACAAACAAGCTTAGCGGTGCAACAAAAAACAGGAATATAAAAACAATGAAAAAAGAAAAGAAGAACAAAAACAACAAAGACAAGAAAAAAGAATAACATTAACGAAGACGACAACATCATCAACAATAGCAAAGACCACCTGTTTACAGCGTTTTATTGCTGTTATTGTTGTTATTCTTATTATTGCTGGCCATTTTCATTCTCGCTGCACAATACTAGATACATATACATACATAGGTATACATACATATTTATGCAGTTATTTTTGTGCGCATCGTATGACTTCTTCCACCTACAGAGCCTGGAATTTCTCTATAGAAAACTGCGAACTCTATGCATAAAGGAGCTACAACAGCAGCAGCGGCACAAGCAAAGCGGCCAGCAGGAGTGTAAAAACTTTGTCGCACAAAACACCGTGTGCAGCGGAAAAAACAATTTTACGCTTTTATTATGAAAACTTGATATAAGAAAAATATTAAACTTGCTGTTTTGGGGTGACGGCGAAAAGTTCAAAGAGACACAGACACACACATAGCTTTGAGAAAGAATTTCATTCATTGAATGCGAAGAAAAAGTAAAATTTAAGGTTCTTAAAAATGCATTTAAATATTAAAATAGTAAATTTAAATGGGATTAGGTAGTACGTAGTAAATATTTGGTAATAATTCAGAGTAGTAGTAACGAAAAAGCTTCTCATAAGAAAAGCCAACGCTCTTTGGAGCTGGCATAAAATTGTAGGTCCACGTGTATTTCAAAGAAATACGCCTCGAATTTGAACATAACCGTGGCCTTTAAATATGCAACAAATTTATATGCTTTTTGTTATATACATATGTACATATATTGTGATGGCTTACAGGGCAATGGGTTATATGGCAATGGATTACAATGGGTTATCAATTTCATCAAAATCTGAGTCTCATGCGTGATTCAAGCCTATGACTCCCTCTTCAATTTATTAAATATCAAGATTTTCGTTTAAAAATTTGATTACTATTTAGTTATTACTTTCTTCGTCATTAACCCTTTGTTTCAATTTCTTTTCCCGTGGAGGAAAAAAATCGAGTGGCACATATTTCATTCATTTAGCTCTAAATAAGCATAATTTGTAAGAAATTAAAAAAAAAATAATTAGTTTAGGTTTTACAGCCCTTTGAAATTTGTACGGTATATCGTACAAAGTTCGCGAAATGAGCCAAAATCTTGTAACTTTTGCTTTTACAATTAGTTTAGACTTTTTCAAACAAACATTTTTTAAAGCAACGAAATAAAGATATTTTTAATATTAAGCTTAAAAATTGTGACTTCTATCGAGATTTCATAAAATTCGTACTTAAATACATAATTATTATGTACAAAAAATACATATATACATTGAAAAAAATTTAGTTAAGACAAAATAAAAAAAATTATTTTAAACTTAAAAGCTGTAACCTCTATACAAAATTCATTGAGATACATATTTTTTAAATTTTAATATAAATTAAGGATATAAAAATATGTATGCACCAGTGTTCTGCTTCGAGTAAGGTTTTCGGCTCATCGATCTGACACAGTGCAATGCAACTCATACACATGATGTTTACCCGAATAAGGGATACGAGTAAAGCTTTTGTACGTTCGATGTCAAACGAACAAATGTTTGGTTGGAAAGAAATGTACAAACCAATGATTTGTACATAAGTAGAAATTATCGTTTGATCGATCGGTGTATGAGTTGTACTTAAACAGAAATGATCGTTTGATCGATCGGTGTACGATCATGTACATTTTTAATATGTGTGTCGTATAAATATATGTATGTAGATACATATATATGTATGTATGTATGCTGGATCTAGTTTTAAAGCCGTTTTTCTTGCATTTTCAATTCTGTATTTTCTGTAATCTTTGTATGAGTGCGGATCAGCCGCTTTATTTTACATATCAAAAATTTAAATAAACGATTAAAAACTTTTCAAAGCGATAAAATGAAAAATCAATTTGTTTTTATTTTCATTAGTAGATACTTTTTTATTTAATTTTTAATATAAAATTAGAAAAGCTATTATATAAAAGGAAAAAAATCGTGCATACAAATTAGGCATTATTTCAATTATTTATTCTTGTTTTCATTAATACTTTTTTATTTAATTTTTAATATTAAACTAGAAAAATTAATATATAAAAGGAGAAACTTCGTGCTTACGTATTATGTAAAATATTTTCATTTCTTAAAACTGAATTTCAAAAAAGCATATTGTCTATAAGCGCAGGAGCTAGGCGGTTTCGACTATTATATTACCAGCAAGTGAAAATGTGCGCTCACTTGCTGCACTGCTAGCTGGAATGGATAATATTTTAAGGGCAAAATTATAAAGAGTTGGAAACTCATTTTTATGATTTTCATACCACTGCATGACATCAAAATTATTTTCGAAGGCTGTTTGCCAATCGGTAACATTTTTCTCTATGGCAAAATGAGGTAGAAAATTTTTTCCATGTTGAAAAAAAAAACCTATTTTGCTGTGCCAAACGGAAGAGAAAATTTTGACAGTTACAAAGATACACATTTGGGCGAAAACGGGCAACGATACAATTTTAAACCGTAGAATGCATATAATTATTGATGGCAGTATTCATGTAACGATTTGATGTTATTTTGTATTTAAATATTTGTGTTACTTATATGTGTATGTATTTACAAAATGTCAAAATTTTTCCTAGCCCATTGGGCTAGGTAAAATAATGACGCTCAAATCCACCACGAATACTGTCAAAATTTTACTCCTTTATGTCAAAATTTCATTTTTTCTACCGATTGGCACACGGCCGAATTGTACAAATTCATTAATTTGACACCCGTTTTCGTCTTCAATTTCACAAAAAACTTCACACACTTCACTGCGGCCTTTTGTTTTATTAGATTTTTTGTAAACACCACTTTTAAGTTTTTCGTACAGTTGAATGATCGTATAAACATGCAATAATCGCGATCGATCAACTGATCAATCGGTTCGTTATAGTATGTATATATGTATACTCGTGCGATCATACAGCGGTCGTATCGTTCAACCTGTACATATGTTTGTTTCAAACCAAACCGTTCGATCGCTGTGTTGTTTAGTATGAAAGCATACAAACGAGCTGTAGCTCGTACGTTTACGGCATAGATGCCCACACAAATACAGTTTCATTTTGTCGTAGTGTTGATGCATGGCGTCCCTGCAAAAATTCCGAGTACTCCAGTCGCTAATCCATGGAGTGCTCGCTATGGACCAACCGATTACTCCATAACTTGCCACATTTCATACAAAAAATATGGTCCATTTAACATTGCATGTCATTGCAATGGAGTATATACTCCAGCCCCGCATTACAAACAAATTAATCCATGGAGTAGCTACATTGGATTAATTGATGGAGTACCTAACAGTTAGTCGAACATAACAACAAAAACAAATGTTTATCGCGACGACGACGAATGACGTGTATACATACAAACATATGTATATATGTAGTTATATATGTATACACATATCGTCGTCGTCGCGATAAAAATTTGGTTTTTTTATGTTCGGCTAACTACGAACCGATGCAGATACACGAATCGGTCGTTTGGGCTATGTTAGTGGTCACTTTGAAAGTACTCCAACCTACCACAAATGGAGCATATAATCCAATGATTTTTGCAGGGGTTTGGTCGCTAGAAACGTGAGTTGCCACTTCTCTGTAATGGCACCGAACTGACGTGTTTTTTGTTTGCTAATGATGATTTTAGGCTAATGATAATTTTCCACCTTTGTTATTTAACCCTAATCCTCTAAAGTGAGCCTCTCAGTCTCACTTTAAAGTTTGAAAGCGAATTATTCCTAAACCAAAAAAGCTTTTTGTCGGAAATTTTGGGTATTCCTGCATTTGTGTTCATAAATTATGAAATAATTATGATCTTTGGGCTATTTATTTAATTTAACCATTTTTTTTGGAATTGTATAAAATTTTAACGAAAAACCGAAAGTGAGCCTCAAAGACTCGCCTTAAATACGTTTATCGTAATAAGCTTACATTTCTAGAATTCAACTAAATTTTGAATCCGTTGTTCACAAGGTTTACCCAGTGCGGTTTTTACATTGTGAACTCACCATAATTTCCCCGGATTTTGGTGAATTCATCGTATTTCACCATAGATCTTTATATAATAGGATGTCATAAAATTAAGGAGACCGGCAAAGTCAACAATTTCAAAACAATTAACATTTGATCATTTTCCTGTTTACTGAGATTCTAAATAACGGAAAAGATGCGTTCAGATAGAGAAACGAAAGATGAGCTGCTCTATGCGTAAGTAATTTCACCACGAACGTCGTGTTTTAAAAATTTGTAATTTGGTTGCGGAAAATATATATTAGGGGCGATCATATGAAAAATTTAGTCATATTCATTTCTTACATAGCTTTTCTCATTGTATGCACAAAAACAAATTTATAACAGATGTAATAAAACCATTTTAATGAACATTCAAACAACTAAAAAAATGTGTGAAAATTGCAGTACATTAATATACCGTATTTTACGGAATTACCTTTTTTATCTTTATATACTAAAACAAATTGTCATAAACCGTTATAAGAATGTATAAAAATGCTTCTGAATTCATTACTGCATAAATAAAAGTAAAAAACAAATACAGAAATAATGCGTTTCAAAATTTGTCCATAGGTGAGCCTCAGAGTCTCACTTTCGGTTTTACGTAACTTTTCAAAATTCGGTGATTAGGGTTAAAATACTTGTACGTAAATACATCTCACACTCAAATGATAAATATAAATATACAGCCTTCCCCAAAAGTATTAGACACCAATGTTTCTGTAAAAATCATATTCATACGTACGTATATGGAAATATAATAAATATCCCAATATGCAAAATACATTTGTTATAAGTTTACAATAAACTTACTTCAGTAAGCAAAACGTTTCGAAAATCTTTAATATATAACTTGTAATTCATTTAATAGTAACTGCTGAATCAACGAAAAGGAACCCTAATTCTATAATTGCATTTCACGTTTGGAAGGAAATTCTTAATAAACATTTTTATACAATGTTTTGTAAACGAGAGTTGAAAAATTTATCCCAAACAAAAAAAAAAAAAAAATGCGCTACTCGGGACTCGAACCTGCGCTCTTTGGTCCGTAGGCAGCATATCTCACCATTATGCTACAATCGTATTCGGAATTAGAGTTTTTGACAATAAAAAACTCTAATAGCCCCGTCACAATCAACTGCTGGATGTAGTTGCATTTTGCTGCATGTAGGTACATCGCCACAATCATCTTGCGTTTCTTTGCTATCAGGGCATCGGAGCGAAAGTTTTTTTTTTGTTGTTAGTTCCGCTCACAAAAATTTTTTTGTTGGCTCCGCTCTTAGCTCCCAATTTTTCTTTTTTGCGGTGATCAGGGATGCTGTTTGTGGGAATTTCTTACCAAACTGGTAAGAATGTAAGTTTGTACTAAATGTATAAAAACTGTTAGTAGAGAAAATGTGGATGTGATACATATAAAGTAAAATTTTCATGTTGTAATGGAAATTCAAAAATAAGGTTGGTCGTATTTCGACTGGTTGGCGATGATTTTTAAAATAAATGCGATAATAAAAAACTATTCGCTGTCTCTTACGAGATGTATCAATACATGACGAGTCCATATGAAATTTGTCTTCCTCATACAATGTGCTAAATCGGTTATAAGAAAAAAAACTTATTGAAACTAAATAAATAACACAAACAAAAATTAATAGTGATGCATGCCTACCAGACTTAGGAATTATTCGAATACATTTTTATTTAGATAATTATTTTGATTTAGATAAATTAGTTACGAATAAATTATTCGGAACTTTATTTGCTATTTCAAATAATAAATAAAAATTCAGGGTAGAAAAAAACAGCATTTGAAGAATATATGGGACATTCCAGTCAAAAGAGGAAAACGACATAAAATTTAAAATGCTACTAATCATTCCTATTTATTCAGTTACCTGTAACTAAATGTGAATATTTTCCTAATCTGGTAACAGAAATATAGAAAAATATGTTAAAACCCAAAATTTTTGTCCATAGAACTTTGACTTCACACCTAACTATTTTGTGGAAAAAGTTTGGTCATGTTTGCATTGCTATATCAGCTATATTTTCACTTGTAAAAAAAAATTGCAACTCATCCAAGTAAAGCAGAGAAAAATTTAAATAATTGCATTACAAAAAATTAAAATAAGATATGTGATTTTTGTGTATATCTTCATATAATTGATTCATATGGGGTGTCCCAGGAGTCACACGAAAAGGCATAAAAATTGGTCTGGTAACCTCAGGTATGACCCTGTGAAACCAGATATTTATGAAAGTAAGGATTAAAAGGCTGTTCACCGTCTAAATACATTTTTTAAGTTAATAGGGTCATACTGTGGTTTCTAGACTATTTTGAAATATGTCCCAGGAGTCACACGATTCTGAACTCTAATGTATTAGGGCAAACCTGTACTTAAAATAGAAGATTCTGAAATGAAATTTTGAAATGTTTTTAGTTTTTATTATATAGTTTTAAGTAATTGTTTCTAGAGATGTTGAATTCGACTTGTTTTAAATAAATATCACTGCTGTACAGCCAAAAAATACTCTAAACGCGACCATCCTATCTATATGTAAAATCGGTCGCTGATTGGGTTCATTTTTAATTCTATGGGAAGGTTTTTGAGATATCGGCAATTTACCGTTATTTGGCCAATGGTTGCACTTAATTCTGTATATCATGCATAAAATATACCCGTGTAGTACAATTGCGCGACTTGGCTGTATTTACTTGATCGCTTATAACTTTTCCATTTTACCATGGATTTTCTTCGTTGATAGCTTATTTTTTTGCTAATGGAATGGAGCTTCACGTAAAGAAAAAAACCCGAAGGTAAAAATATTGGTTTTAAAGATATTGCCTGACAAAGTCAATTTTTTCTTAAAAAAATCGGAAAAATTCAAATTGATTCGTCAATATTTCAGAAACTATAAGAGACAGGGAGCCACGAAAAGTAAATTTAATTTTCTTTCGTTTGGTGCCACCCCAAAGAAGATAGCTGCGTTAAAGAGATATACAGGATTAAGTGGAGCCATTGGCCAAATAGCGGTAAATTGCCGATATCTCAAAAACATTCCCATAGAATTAAAAATGAACCAGATTTTTTTTTTTTTTCCTTTATTTATTTATGCTTTCAATAAGCCATTTCTCAAAAAATAATACATTTTGTGCGAGAAATTAGCCTAATTTATTTCTAATCTTATAATGCTATCTTGTGTGTAGCAGAGAAGGAAAAAAAGAAAGAAAAAATTAATAAAAATTAATAATAATAAAAAAAATAATAAAAGAATAATATGAAAAATAAGAAGTTATAAAATATATCATTATATGTAACATACATCGATAATTAATGTTTTAATTCATAAAATTTGTTCTATTGCCAATCGAAATCAGGGTTTTGTATTATGAAAGCCTTAAGTGTTCCCTTAAATTGCTGTAAGCTACGAGCACTTCGTATTTGTTCTGGCAGCTTATTAAATGTTTTTATGCCGTGGTTTCTGATCGATCTTGCGCTTCTTTCTGTTCTAAAGAACTTGGTTTTCATATCAAATTGGTTACGAAAGTTATAATTTGAAACTTCAGTGAAATTGATATCTATATTGTGCTTAATTAGACAATTTTTAATTTTGAAAACAGTAATGAGTGTTTGCATGATGCAATTTTGATTTATATCTAGTCTATCGATATACAAACTTCTAGAAGGAGTCTGCCTAGGAAAAAGTAGGATATTTTTGATCACTTTATTCTGAAGTCTTTGCAACTCATTTATTCGTTGGGCTGGGCAACGATTCCAAATCGCATTTAAGTAGTTTATTTGTGACATAAAGAGCGATTCATACAGAATCCATAGTTGTTTTCTAGGAATATTGTTTTTATTTCTATATATGGCAAAAATAAGGGGAATTAATTTAAGTTTTACGTTCTTTATATGTTCATTCCAGCTTATATTGGAGTCTAAAGTTATTCCAAGGTACTTCAAAGTGTTTACCCTTTTTATTAAAATATTATTGAACATTATTCCTGGGAGTTCATCTAGATCTGGTACTGCCTTGAAGTTATTAAAAATCATGAAATTTGTTTTACCTAAATTTATTTTCAGCAAGTTTTTATCAAGCCAGTCGTGAATTTCACATAAGTCGCCCTTTATGTTTGTTGTTAACTCTTCAATTGAGTCTGTTGCATACATAAAAAGTCCGTCATCAGCATAGAATTGTGGAGTTCCTTTCAAGTTCAAATTTAATAAATTATTTATGTATATCAGAAATAGTGTTGCCGCTAGTTTCGATCCTTGTGGCACTCCTGTTCTAATTTTTTGTATATCACTTTTGTTTCTATTTATTTGGACATATTGTTCCCTATTTAACAAAAAATTCTCAAACATTTTTAAGTTATTTCCGCTTATCCCTAATTCTGCCAGTTTCCTTATCATGATTTCCAAATTAACTGAATCGAAAGCCTTTGCCAAATCTATTGCCAATATCGCTACATATTTCTTTTTATCTAGATTTTCGTAAAGAAACTCTGTACATGCCAGGCATGCCGTTAATGTGTTGGAATTTTTGACGAATCCGTATTGATTTTCGTGTATTATATGATTATCATTCAGGAAACCTTTCAACCGATTGAGAATGATACCTTCAAAAATTTTATCAATTGTACTGAGTTTGGTTATTGGGCGGTAATTCGAGCAAATTTCCGTACTTCCTGTTTTATGAATTGGTGCAACACATCCAATTTTTAATTCTTTTGGGTACTGACCCTTTTGAAAACACGTGTCGGCGACCGATTTTACATATAGATAGGATAGTCGCATCCAAAGTACAGAAAAAAAATTTCATTTTGTGATCCAGTGTATTTAATCAGACCTTTGAAGTAAATATAAGTATTATTTTGCATTCACTTTATTTTTTTTTATTTAATTGGCTTGGTTTCAATTCTGCTGGAAGAGATTTATGAATAGCTTGGTCAAAAAGGGCTAAAACAATAATAAAACTGATATCAATAATCTAGTATATTACATATTTCGCATTTGTCCCAGGAGTCACAATTTTAAATATTGAAAATAGTTAATTGAATTTGAATATATAAAATATCTTTATAGAATATGGTACTATGCAGTATGTTTATTCGACCATATACAAATTGTAGGTGAAAGTTGAATAGTTGATCTAAAATTCGTATTCGTGCTCATAAAGGTGCAACAAAGGGATTTTTCGGTGTCCCAGGAGTCACACTCATTTACTGAGTAGTTACAAAGCTATTTGTTATTATTTAGCCAATTCTTTTAATGCATTTGTTGTATTGGATATTTATTCATGTCGATAAATATATTTCATAGCAATTTTAGTCCCGATATCAGTTTTATAATTCAAAGTTGACTAAGCTCTGGAGTCAAATGTCCCAGGAGTCACGATGGAATGTCCCATATAGATATGTACATACATGTGTACATGGTTTCGGTTTTATCACAAAAATGTATGTTAATAAAAAGTATCTATTATTCGAATAATTTTTTTTTGGAGTAAACGAAATTATTTATTATTCAAATAAAGATAAAAAAAATAGATTCATCTACTTATTATTCGTTATTCGAATCAATTTTTCCCAGCTCTGATATCTACAAATATGTATGTTAGTAATTTTTAGCTCCAGCTCCGCTCTTTCCAATGATTTTAGCTCCTTTGCTCTTAGCTGCCCTCCGCTCCATTGCCCTGAACAAATGTCAAATGCTTCTTCTTATGCCTTACATGCAGCAAAAGTTGAAAGTTGGGAACTTTTTTATGGTAGATGGCGCTAGTGCTGCTGGATGTGTCGAACTCCATGCAAATACATACATTCCACTCAGCTGTCAATGCATGCTGCTCCGTCAAAATTTCATTGTGACGGGGCTATAATTCGTGCACGTCATCACACATTGTGGACATTTTCGCAAATAAAAATTATTTACTTGCATTCACAATTGCGCATAACGGTTACGCAGCTGGCAACCACGAGCTAAAATTCAGAAGAAAAACAACCAACGGCAAAGTCGACTGAAGCAGTGCTTTGCTACGTCACGTCAGTATACATATATCGCTCTGCGACAGCGCTGTGCGCGCGAGCAGCTTCGTGGGCATCTATGGTTTACGGTTTGCCGGGTATCAAACGTACGTACACAATGAGTTGTATGCTATACCCGAACTTCAAGCTGATCGAAGCAGAACTCTGGTATGCACTGAGAGAAAAAGAGTTATATTTAGCGTTCACAGGAATTGCTTCCCTATATTGAACACTTTCTTTGTTTTGGGTAAATTTTCCTTAATACATGTTAAAAGGATTATGAAATAAAGTTATTTCAATGGTTTCATATAATTGTTTTAAAGCAATTCATACATCAAAATTTCTTAAGCGCTATTCTATTCGCAACTTGTTCTTGTTTTGGAGATTTGATTTCTTTAATTTGATAAGTTGAATTTAAATATAAATCGGCATTGCAACGAATTTGTTTGAATGTAGTTTACACATTTTTGAGGTAATTAAGTGAAAACAGAGAAAATAATGTATTGGAACGCGTGTGCAAAATAATAAAAAATATGTCTTTGATCGCGAGAATTTTTTTTAGTGTATACATATGCATTTATATATTTATTCGATAGATAAGAAATAAGCTTTTATATTTAGTCGTTTTTTAAATACATACATAAGTGAAATTTCACTTATTTTGAACAATTTTAACTTCATGCAGGACAGTCTACCTTCAAATGGTATTATTTTTTCGTCCATGAAAACATCTTTTCACAGACTCCAGCGGTTTTGTATTGATTTGATTATAGGATGAATTTTAAAGAATTTGTCATTGCAATTAGACGGAATCATCATATAGTCAATAAAATCTAGATTCTGTCGTAACAGTATGAAGCGCTTTAGTGACATCGTATCCTTAAAAAGATTCCAAGGTGTTGTCATTCTACCACGTCGCATGGAACCTAAGGCTATTTGTAAGCCAATTAACATGTTAATTAAAAAATTTTGAGCTTGTTCAAATCCCGACGCTTTATTTTGCGCTGTGTATAACTAACTAAAGGAGGGTGCCGTGATTTAATCCCAAGTGGCATAACCCCAATTTTAAAATTTGGGATTATGTCACTCACCATGGTGTGACATAATCCCAATTTTTTTACTTGGGATTATGTCACCTATGTGGGAGTGACATAATCCCAAATAAAAGGGAGCCAGAATACCAAATCACTCGAGTAGGTACTAGTGCGAAGCAAAATCGCGATTTTTGCTTCCAAATTTTTATTTTTTATAGACATACATATGTACATATTTATATACCTATCGATCTATTAAAAAAAAGCGCCACAGGCGAAAATTTGGAATCAAAATCGCGCGATTTTTTCTTCCAAATTTTCATCTTTTTATAGACATATATACAATGTACACAAATATTTATATACCTATCGTTTTATTGAAAAAAGTCTGTATATATGTAAATATATTTAATTTTAACGTAATTTTTTAGTTTTAAAGTAATTTTTTGAGAACATGTGTATTTAAGTACATACATATTTCATCTTATACATATACTCAATGTATTATTATATAACAACATTAACTTTATTGTCAGCTTTAATTTTTTGCTGAATGTAATAAAATCTAAGAAAGACTACTGAAATGTTTTTTTGGGCTTGAAAATGACATTATCCCAATTGGGATTATGTTACTACGCCTAGGGTGACATAAGCCCAAGTAAAAAAGTTGGGATTATGTCACCCTAGGGGGAGTGACATAATCCCAAATAAAAAATTTGGGATTATGCCCCTTGGGATTATGTCAGGGTACCCTAAAGGAGCTACGTGCCACACGATCTCGAAAAATTTGCGTTTGAATTTAACGTAACAAGCAGCACTAAGCAGCAACTTTCTAGGCTTTTGTACGATATATCGACCAAATTAATTATGTACGATATATCGTACATTTGAGTTACCTAATTTTGTACAATAAATCGTACACATTTTTACGCAGGTCTCCAATTAATTTTTACGAATATGTGCTTAATTTTTTATTTTTATTAGATATATTCCATGGTGCATTAAAAACCAAAACTTCTTCAATTTTGAACACATTAGCTTTAAGTGAATTTATAAAAATCGATTTTGGTGGTGACTCCGAGAGTAATCGCAATCCTCAGAGGGAGGCCTGTAAAGAATGTCTTTTTTCTGAGAACCGCTTTAAAAAAATTGTGAAATTTCCGGCTGTATTATAAAGGAAAGATTCCAAATTTATATATTGTTGCTTTTTTTGGCATAATAAGTGTTTAGTTTTTACGACAAAAGCATGTAAAGTGATACGAAAAATTTGGTCGATATATCGTACAAAATTAGGCAAAGGGTTAATTCTTGAATACTTTTTCCAAATTCAATGTTCAGTTTTTTGAAAAAAAAAAAATAAATAAAAAATAAAAAAAATTACCTTATCTCTTTTATAGCTCTGCTAAGAGATCCCCAGGTATCAACAAAAAATTAGCTAAACTCTAAACACAAATCATCTGGAATTAATAATGCACTGAGGTGGTATTGGAATAGTTTTTCGTAAAGGTAATAAAGGTAAATAAGCAACGGGACTTTATTATATGTAACTAACTATATGTAACTATAGAAATATACATATTTACATTAATATTGCATCGGAAATTAGGAAAATATTTTCCATTTCATTTTAATAGCAAAATTTTATCAATTAAAATATCCCGTAAACTTCATAAACTTCAAACATGCACATACATATGTACCATTTACATATGTATGTTCATATTTATGTATGAATATTTGATTTCCATGCGTTTCTATGTGGTAACCAAACAATTCAGATTTAATGTGCATTTAATTAAATTTCAAATGAAATTTCTACCACATTTCATGTAATTAGACTATGTATGGTTATACATATGTGTGTAAATGCATGTGGTTGATATTTATACCGCTATATACGTACAAACTTATGTACGGCGCGTATATTTGCCAGTTCAAGTTCAATTGAGTTTTACAAAATCAGCAAATAAACTCTCGCTGGAAAACAAATCGGCAATATAGGTAATTTAAACTTAATTTAAGCTGAGGTTAGATAACCCTAGTATAAACTCCTTCATCTAAAAATTTTGGTTTCATCTCACATAATATTTGTTTCGGCTGACTAAATGAAGATCATTCGCCTAGGAAAAGGTGGGCGAGAATGGGTTTAGAGGAAGCCGCATAAGCCGTTAATTAGCAGTATTGTTCAACCATAATGAAGTTTGGTGGCGAAAGCATGAGGTTGGAAGAGCATGTAGGGGGATGGAACGCATTTGAACGTGAACTAAGGGTTGTGGAGGAATGGATGACAACCAGTATGTTGATATTCTTCAACAAGGCCTGTACGGTAGCCTAGAAATATGGGTCAGGCTTGAGCCACTCGGATCCAGCATCACGGTTTCGAAGTACCTACTTGGCTAATCACCTCAATCACTACGCCTCAACTCAATCGATCGCCTAATAGTTGGTGGTACCAACATGCGATCAAAAAGTTGAGTTACTATAATTTAAAAAAAAATGTAAATAATACTCACAGTGCACAACCAACATTACACGTTTGCTAACCGTCGGTGGTATGCCATTCGATGCGATGCACAAATAAGCGCCCATATTCAAGCGATTCACCTTCGATATGGTTAAATAGGAGCCATTGTAGGCGATAACTGTAATGAAAGAAAGAGTGAGGTGAGTTGATGAGAGTGAATTATAAAAATTAATAGATATATATGTGCGTATGTATGTATATATGTATACGTGTAAATCAGAATCGTTAAAAAAATGCTCGATAAGTTTAATAAAGTAAGGAAAAATCTGTACAGATACTTTTTCAATTTCGATCATAAACCCTATAAGATAAACTAGTAAACCTGACCACGCGATGTTGTGGCTTTCAATTACACTGTGCGACAATTTGAGGGTGGAAGACCACTTATTGCTACATGTACCAATTTTTTCAATAGCCATTTTAAATTTGACTTCCCCTTAAAATGGCAGAATATATATCGGCTTTAAGCCCATAGATTCTTATTAATAAAATTAAAATTAAGTATATACATAATTACTGGTTATTTTTATTTTCCACCGTATACTAGCCGTTTAAAACTGTCTTCCGACTCTTGCAAGTCGACGAGAAATGTTAGGGGTAATAATATAATAATACAATGGCGCTATTATAACTCTGACGAGTTTTATGGCCGAGCTTCTCTCCCAATTCGAGGTGTGCTCCTTTTTGTTTTTCCTACTAATTGGGTGGACCTACAGTTTTATGCCGGCTCCGAACGGCGAATGCATTTTTTGTGAGAAGCTTTTTCATGGCAGAAATACTCTCGGAGGGTATGCCGCCCACTGCCGAGAGGTGACCGCTGCTCTTAAAAAACCCAATAATTGGATTTTTACTAATTAGAAAAATTTGTTTGGATCGGACCGTGGTTTGAACCCGAGACCTCTGGCATAGCAGGCGAGCACTCTACCCACTGCACCACAGCGACCACAAGCAGGGGTATTAGGGGTAATAGTTATCGTTAAGCTCTTGAATGGCTTAATTCTTTCTCCTTTCTTGCTAGCTGAAATAAACTTTTAACATTCCTTCTCGTTCAACAAGCCACTTCAACCCTATCTACTTAAAGCAGTGTAAATCAAACTTTGAATTAAATGAACCTTTCCGGGGTTTATGCAAGAGCTTTAATTCCTATTCCAGCTTTTTAGATATTTCGGACTCACTTTTCATTATAAGGGAAAAAATACTGTCTTATCTTAACACATAGTAGCGATTATTCTGTTATAATTCTCAAGACTAACTTCAAATGTACTATACTCAGCTGATGATTTTATTTCTCTGTAGCTGAGCATTTTAAGATCTCGACGCTTAACAAACTCCTGCCACTCAACACCTCGGCATTTTATGTAAATAAAAATATCCGTACGTCATGCGGGTGCGCCTCTCGTGCGGTCGGGCGGGATTGGAGGGCGTGGATTATTATTATTATTATTATTATATAGATTTTGTCCGAGGAATCCCATAGTGAAGTTTTAATGCGAATAATTTTCTACAATATTTTATCCATATAGCTACCTCCAAAAGGTCATTTGTCGTACTTATCTTTCTATTCCCCTTTCCCTTTTATTTACGCTTTCTCTTCCGTTTATCTATTTCATTTTCCGTACTCTTGCCTCCTTAGCTTGATTTCCTTCGCCATTTCCGTTCCTTTCATTTTCCCCTCCCCTTTCTTTTTATTGACAGCCCTTTCATGACACTTAAAATTTTAAAACCGAAAAAACTGTAGCGTAAAAATAAATTTCTGAACAGGTGGAAAATCGTTTTGTGAAAATCATAATAAATTAGGTACTAATTTTCAGGCCAAGCATTTTCCGATGCCCGGCAAAGCCATTTCATATGACACTTTAAATTAAAAAATTGAACTGTGGAGTAAAAATAAATTTTGGAACAGGTGGCAACCCTCTTTGTAAATTACTCATTTTGAGGCAAAGCTTTTTCATATGACAACTCAAATCTAAAAATCAAACAGACTATATCGTAAAAATTAAATTGTGTGTAATTGTGGCAACCCTTTTTATAAAAATTATAATAAATTACTTATTTTCACGCAGAGCCCTTTCATATGACACCTCAAATTTAAAAATCACACAAACTATAGCGTAAAACTGAATTTTTGAACAGGTAGCAACCCTTGTTGTAAAAATTGTAATTAATTACTAATTTCCAGCTCAATCCCTTTCATATGGTACCAAAAATTTTAAAATCAAACAAACTATACAGAAAAATAAATTTTTCAAACAGCTGGCAACCCTTTCATAAAAAAATTAACCATCCTGCACATCTACAGGTCAAACCCTGACACCACATTTTCGAAAATCGGTATAACGGTGTAAAAGTTATGGTGCGTACAAAAAATCGATTAGCGTGTTATATATAAAGATTTTATTTATTTTCAATGCTTTAATCAATGTACAACATTAATTGAGTGCCACAATAATTTTGTACGCTGATCGATTTCCGGTTTATGTAAAATTTATTGCCACAATAAAATAATGGAAAAACAAATATTAATATTAAATTTAAAAGCAGAAAAACAAATATCTGGCTTTCATGCAAAATCACTTAATATTTCATTAATTTAATATATAATTTGACAAAATTTTACTTTTCACCTGAAATTCCATCTAAATTCATAACTTTTTCAAATATGTATTATATATGTAGATATGTAATTATGTTTATGACAGTCGTATCAATTTCATTTCACATTATACAAACGCTTAACTGCATATTACCATGTCAACAGTAATGAAAGTTTATTTAACTCTCCGTCAGACACTTATTTCGATTGTCACATTCGGTACACTTGGGTCTGGCTGGACCCACATACAAATTGTATGAAAATGAAAGTGTGTGTGCGTGTGATGTTGAAGAACTTCCAAAGTATCCAACCGATTTTTATGAAATTTTCACAGTGGGTTCATGTGGTCTCTCCGCATAAAATGTGGTTTGAAAAAGTGGGCGCTTCCCGGAATTTTGGCCCAAATGTGGAATCGAATGGCCCCGGAATGTACTTGGCCAATATTGGTATCAAATGAAAGGTGCTAATCAGGGCTTGAATATAGAGTTATTTTTAATGGGATATCTAAGCTGGGTCAAAACATGTATTCGTTGGCCTCGAAATGATTGTAAGCGATAGTAATAGAGATATGAATAGTGACATATGTAGATAGAGAGCGGCATGTTTGTCGCAGCGACATGGCCCGGAATGCTGTGTGAATTTACGCGTAAATATAGGAATTTTGTACAACATTTCTCAATGTTAGCTTATTTATATTATTATATTCAAGTATTTACTAAGATTTTTCAACATCCTCAGCAGCCCCCTCACGTCCCAAATCATTAGCTAATGCAGCTGCTCATAAAATTCACTATCAAAGTTCCTTCTATGTGGTCTAGAATCGTACATCAAATAAATTTCATCACTCAAAATTTTCTTGGTAAAAATACGATTGCAATCCTTCACATTAGGTAAAAATATATAGGAAATATATATAGGTATACCCTTCCCGCTTCGCTGCGCTAAACCTCCTTCCCTCTGTCTACATAGGGGTACACATGTATTGTTATCTCTACCCCTAAAATAAATACATATGTATATTTTGGGGCCCCGGATCCACGTTTTGATCTATATCTTGTGAACCGGGTTAGAAAACCCAATAAAAATAACTCTATTTTCAAGCCCTGAATAGCACCTTTAATTTAATACCAATACCCTGACACCACATTTTCGAAAATCGGTATAACGGTGTAAAAGTTATGGTGCGTACAAAAAATCGCTTAGCGTAATATATATAAAGATTTTATTTATTTTCAATGCTTTAATCAATGTACAACATTAATTGAGTGCCACAATAATAACCCAATAAAAATAACTCTATTTTCAAGCCCTGAATAGCACCTTTAATTTAATACCAATTTTGCCCAAGTACATTCCGGGGATATTCGGGTCCACATTTGGGCCGAAATTCCAGGAAGTGTCCAATTTTTCAAACCATATCTTATGCAAAGAGACCACATGAACCCAATATGAAAATTTCATAAAAATCTATTGGATACTTTGGAAGTTCTTAAGCAAAACACGTACGCACACTTTCATTTTCATACAATTTGTATGTGGGTCCAGCCAGACCCAAGTGTACCGAATGTGATGTGTTAGTCAACATATCGGTATAACTAGCTTAGTATATGAGATACCAACCTACCTTTTTACAGGTCTTTAGAAAATTAAATTTTAGTAAGCTACCTGAAATTTCAAGCATCTAGCTTAATTTATAGTACTCTTTTTCGTAGTTTGAAAATGAAAAAGGTCTGGCTGGAACCAAGTGTCAGACGGAGGGTTAATGCAATTTAAAAATTTTGCCACATTTTTAAATATGTTTGCACATATAAAATTTTAATTAACTAATTTAGTAAATAATATTAGCGATAAAATACAATTTGTTTATTAACCTTTGTTTTGTTTTTATTTTTTTTTTATATATTTTTGTTGTGTTATTTGGAAAGTGATAGCTTTTGATCCGCAACAAGTGTGAATAATCATGTTTTTCATGCATTTTTGTGATAACAAAAATAATGCACAATGAAAAATTTAATTAACACGAAGCTATGCCGCACAGTGGGCTGAAATTGGTCGGTAGTGGACATAGAGACATGAAATAAAAGCTAGTTAATAATAAAAAACTAATTGTGGAGTTCGATTCTAAACCTTATTACATGAGGTTTTTGTATCTGAATAACTTTTCATAAAGTCTTTAATTTAAAAGTTATAGCAAATTTAAAAAAAAAAATGTATGGAAAAATTCAGAATTTTGGCCTTAACTCAATTTCCTCACATTTCCTCAAAATTAATTTCATATATTTATATATAAGGTCTAATTTACTATATATTTTACTACACCTTTTTCAGTTTAAATTCAGAAACTTCCAATTGATATTCAGAAAATTACAATTGAAATTCAGAATTTCCATTTGAAATTCAGAAAATTACAATTGAAATTCAGAACTTCCATTTGAAATTCAGAAAATTCCATTTGAAATTCAGAAAATTACAATTGAAATTCGGAAAGTTACATTTGAAATTCAGAAAATTACATTTGAAATTCAGAAAGTTACATTTGAAATTCAGAAAATAAAAATTGAAATTCAGAAAACTTCTTGAGTACTGTGAGGAGGTTTCTGAATTTCAAATGTAATTTTCCGAATTTCAAATGGAATTTTCTGAATTTCAAATGTAATTTTCTGAATTTCAATTGTAATTTTCTGAATTTCAAATGCAATTTTCTGAATTTCAAATGGAATTTCTGAATTTCAATTGTAACTTTCTGAATTTCAAATGGAAATTCTGAATTTCAATTGTAATTTTCTGAATTTCAAATGGAAATTCTGAATATCAATTGGAACTTTCTGAATATCAACTAAAAAAGGTGTAGTCCTCGTGGTTCGGAAAAGCTCGGAAAAGTTTACAATTTCAGTCATAGTTTCATTAATGATTAGGACTTATGGCATTATTATTATTATTTTCGCTGAAGAGAGAAATGCGACAACCCCAAGCAGTACCTCGTTCGGTAGATGATTAAAATACGCTTCTAACGACATACAACTTGTAGTGATTGAACCAACCCTGGTTGAGTGACAGCTGGTCAAAGTTAAAACTTTTTTCATCTTTTTCGATTTTTTGTTTGCCGTTAACTCAGTTTCCTCACGTTTCCCCATAATTAGTTTTAGTTATTTATACATAAGGTCTAACGTACTATCTATTTTATTAATTTTCGTGGTTCGTAAAATTTCGGTTTTTCAATAAGAATTCCATTACTAACTGGGTCATATGGCAGTATTGCGCATCAGTTTTCATTGCTGGGTATAATGTGGAAACCAAAATTATTTTAGGACTTCAGTGTGAAGTCATTTTGCCGTGTCAACCGTTTTGCCATATGCATATAAGCCTAAAATTAGAGTCAAATGTCGCTGCTATTCTTTAAAATATTCTGGTATGCCTTATTATACCCTACTTTGCTTCACTTAAACTTCAAGAGCTCATCCAAATATTGTTAGATTTTTAATCTGAATGTATTTTTGAAACCTGCATTAAATTACACAGCCTCATGTGTAATTGAATTTCAAAAAATTTTCAGCTATCAGGAAGAATATAGGACATGAAGTTGAAGATTCGTAAGAAAGAAAGCAAAATGTTAACTTTAGGCGGCGATATTACCTTCCCTGAGTAGTGTACCAAAAACTGAATACGCCATTTGTTTAAGCGGTTAATTTTACGTACGACTAGATAACAAGTTTTTATCTTGTGCAAAATCTCAACTTTTTTCATACATAAAACTAAACATACCTTGAAATTCTTGAAAATTGCGCGGTTTTTGGTGTAGCTCCATCTAGTTTTTAGAAAAGTGATTTTCTTTTTAATTTTATTTACTATGAAACAACCTATTTTCATATTCTGGGGCCGGAGGGAGGATCTGAGAAGGTTTAAACAATCGCATACAAATGAACGCATCTAACGTAAATCTATTAGTAAAAGCCTGATAACTTCTTAAAACAATGTATTACGAAAAAAAGTTATATAACTAAAAATTATGGCAAAATATCATAGAATATGAAAATATACAATTTAAGTCCTATGTCCCTACTTGTCAATTTCAGCCCACTGTGTGCCGGTGGCATATATTATTTTAAAACCACATCAGAGGCCATACACAAAAACAGAAAATAAAGCGAAATAATAGAAATAAGCATAAAATAAAATGTTAATGCTAAGTCAGTATTTTTTGGTGTTATTTTGTAGGAAAAAAAATATTGTTTAGTCGAAGGTTTTGGTGCATATCACGATATTTCTTCTAATTTAACTCCAACAATTTAACTTAGGTTTTTTTAAATATAACACAGCATACCAAATGCTGAAAAAGATAATTCGAGCTGCAGAACTTAATCACACAGGAGCATCTGGTATCACAAGAATGTGCAAATACTGGCGTATGCCATTGATATTGACATCATTGGTAATAATACTCGCGCTGCATGTTCTGCCTTCTCCAAGCTGGACAATGAGGCTAAGAAAATGGGTTTGGCGGTCGAGGCGAGGACAAGGCGAAGTACGTGCTGCCATCAAACAAAGAAAAAACACGCTTTGGCAGCCACATCATTGTTGACAGCAATAACTTTGAAAGCGTTAAGGACTTCGACTATTTGGGAATCAGCCTCTAACACCAAAAATAATGTCAGCATGGAAATGCAACGAAGAATCACTCTTACCAATAAGTGCTAATTTCGACTGAGTATGAAATTGAAGAGTAAATCCCTCTCTCGACGAACAAAAACTACACTCTACAGGACGCTCATCTATCCAGTCCTCATGTATGGCGCAGAAGCAAGGACGATGTCAAGATCAGATGAGATGACCCTTAGAGTATTCGAGATGAAAGTTATTCGGAAGATTTATGAAACGTTGCGCATTATCGATGGTGCGTATCGACGGAGATTAACGATGAGCTGTACGACCTTTACGCAGACATCGACATAGTTCAGCGAATTGGGATCCAGCGGCTGCGTTGGGCAGTTCATGTCGTAAGAATCAATAAAGGAGCACCAGCTAAGAAAGTATTTCTTTCGAAACTCACTCAAGGCAGCAGAAAAGGGAGACCTCCACTGCGTTGGGAACATCAGATGAAGACTGACTCTTCCTCCCTTGGTGTTTCTAATTGGCGCCATGCAGCACGAAACAGAAACGAATGGTGCGTGCGCCTTATTATACTCGGACCAAATTGTGTTATTCTGCGCCTTCGTCTTGTTCTTCTCCTTCTTCTTCTTTTTAACACGCTTTTGTTATCTTCACCTGTATGTATGTATGTATGTATGTATGTATGTATGTAAGCAACTTCATCCCATTCTAAAAGTTACAACGTTTAACTCAATTATTATTTTTTTGAAACATTCATTTTACTTTTATTGTGTTCTCTCCTCTATTATTTCTATTCTCCTCCGGACTCGAAAAAATGTTCAAAAAAAATCTGGAGCTCTAGTCAGGAGCAGTGCATAGGCATATAATTTTTTCTATAAATTATTTAATTTGTTTATAATTAATAAATAAAATTTTTAGTTAAGAGAAATAGATATCGTAAACGTGTTTACAAATATCGTAAACACAGTTGAAGAGTCGCTTTAATTTAAAAGCGCTCTCTCTATTTTATATGCATTGGCCCAGTTTACGCTCAGATCAAAATCAACGCGGTCAAATATCTCCTATTGCTTTTCCATTAAAGCGAAAAATGAGAGAGAGTGCGGGAGAGCACACTGAGTAGTTTTAATTTTGACCAAGGCATATCTAACAGGTAGGCTCGGCGGCGAATTGAAAAACTGCTTTTTTTATTTACAAAGCTAGAGTGTAATGTCAAAATCAAAGCGAATTCACATCATGGGCAATAGGAATGGACGAACCGCAAGCGAATTCAGATTTTAACCACGGCGAAATATCATTTTGACATTACACTCTACCAATTACAATAACAAAATACATGGGAAATTTCTGAATTCGCCACCGGGCCTACCTCCCTAGATCTGCATTGATTTTGACAATGATTTCGCGTCGGACCGTGATCAAAAGGGCAAATCAGTGTTGCGGTACAACTGGAATTTGGAAAGTGTTGCTTATCTCCGCGAAAAGGAATAATTTTTGCACCAATACAAAGTTGAAAAAATTAATTGCGTGGCCGAATTTCGAGCACCGGCGATACTAGTTCTATTTATAGCACTTATAGCACGGTTGCCGAACTTGATAATTACCAAAATAGGTTATTTTTTCGCTGCTGGTTTCTTGGTAACTTTCACATGTGTTTGGCAATTTTTATTCTTGCGTCCGCATAAAACATCCTTTAATGAAAAATTTAACTAAAAAGTTAAAAATAAATAATAGCTTAAAAAACTAAAAAACACGCTTTAATCTTTAAAATCGTACTAAAAATTGAGAAATAATTTAATTAGAAATAAAATGATGAAAGAAAATATAAGTACATATTTGAGGAAAAGCGTGGGGGTGCTCAATAATATTTGAACATGAAAATATTTGATTCGTACAACTAGTACAAAAATATACATACCTAGTTGCGAAATTAAAGTGTACGTTATATGAAATCTCAAAAAAGTCAAAATAAAAATATTAGTAAAAAAACAGCGATTTTAAATATTTTTTGACATACTGAGCACCCCACGCTTTTCCTTAAATACTTATATTTTCGTTCATCATTTTATTCCTAATTAAATTATTTATCAATTTTTAGTACGATTTTTAAGATTAAAGCGTGTTTTTTAGTTTTTTTAAGCTATTATTTATTCTTCTTATTCTTCTTCTTCTTCTTCTTATTCTTCTTCTTCTTCTTCTTCTTCTTCTTCTTCATCATCATCTTCTTCCTTTCCTTATTCTTTTTCTTCTTCTTCTTCTTTCTCTTTCTTTCTAGATAACTCTCCACCTTCTTTTTATTCTTATTCTACTTTTTCATAAAATACAGAACTTTATTCGGCCTCAGAATTGTTATGTGCTTGGTACTCTCAGGTGAAGTGAGTCGAACTTTTTGTGCCTCCTTGTTGGTCCGGCTTCACATTCATAAATTTTGTGCTGCTCTGCAATATCATCAGACCTGTCGCGAAATTGGCATAAGCTGCTAGAATAAATTACAAGTTTCGTGTATGTGGTTTTCAAGCTTTTAGATAGTGATCTGTGAGAAATCCGATTACATTTCACAGTTTGCCTTTTTTTTTTTTTGGAGGTAAATGAAGCCCCCTTCTTCTTTTACCTCTCCAACATAAGCTTTGCTTGACGCATATCGGTAGATTGACACCGTGCTGCTTCCTGAGTGTATATTCCTCTAGCCTGACCTCTTCTCTTATTGTATGTGGTTCTATAAAAGGCACCGGTAAACGTAGCCCCCCACGGACAAATGACAAGCATCACACACATTATAACCGATATAGCACCAATTGGTCTGCGCTCAGCAACACAAACTCTCTCCCGATTTTGCCCTACTCTGTTCTATAGTAAAAACCAGAGCTGTAAAAAGCTGCAAACAGATTGTATTGCAATCATAAAAAGTGTATATTATTGTAAGCAGCTTTGATTGTAAATCATATTGCTAGTAAATTTTTTGATTGTAAAAATAAAAATTTCAAAAATTTAGAAGTATGTTATTGCAATAGATTTTCACAATCAATCATTTTGATTTCAGAAATTACAATTGCAATAATTTACAAAAGTTTCATTGCAATCAACTTTGCCCGTAAATCATTTTAATTGTAAAAATTACAATTACAATAATTTATAAAAATTTCATTGCAATACACTTTTCTTGTAAATCATTTCATTACAATAATTTACAAAATTTTTCATTGCAATGAACTTCAAACGTAAACCATTTTCATTGTAAAAATTACAATAGCAATAATTGTATTGTAATAAATTTTCATCGTAAATCAAATTTGATTGAAAAATGTTTGATTGCAAGGCTAGCAATAGCAATCATTTTCCTCATAACTTTATACGCATGCATTGGGACTGATGAAAGGCAAGCGTCTGGGTAATGCGAGTAATACCCGGCACTTATATCACACGCGTAGCCGCGTAATAACCCATGTCCTGGGTACATACATATGTACGTAGTTATGTACATATTGGATGCTGCCGGGCACACGGTACTGGCAATATTTGCAGTCTTCAATATGTGCATATAAAGTCTGGATGATGAGAAAGAGGATAAGGGTGTGGATGGGGATAAGGATATATATTTATTTTTGTATCATTTGCTTTTTCATTTACTCCCGGATATCTCATTACTGTCATACATATGTATGTATGGTTGTTTAACATAAATATATATATACTTGTCTCCATCCTCAAGTTCAATTTTATTCATATCTTTATCCTTATATCCATCCGCACCCTCCACCCCTTTCTCATCATCTTATCATCTAGACTTTATACATTGACGACCGCAAATATTACCAGTACCGTGTGCCAATATGCACATTAGGGTACATAGCATATTTTCTCAACCTCACCCCATAGGTCGATGCTAATATAGTCTAAGATACCACATATATATTTTTGTCCCGATCGAAAACCGTTAAGGGGTGTCGCACAGGTGCCAAACTCCAGAAAACTCTATCGAGGCTCAAAAATTTAAGTTTAGTTTTTTGCATATCTAATGCGCAAATCGATTGTCCTGTACTCAAAAATACTAAATTCAAATTTTGGTCCCGATCGGAGGTGGTTAAGGGTTGTCGCAGAGGGGTCAAAGTTCAGACTACCATATAAAGACCAAAAAATTTAATTAATTTTTTTATCTAATGGCCAAAGTCGATAGTCTTGTACTCAAGGATACCAAATTTATATTTTGGTCCTGATCGGAGAGGGTTAAAGGGTGTCGCCCGGGGTCCCATATGGTTATCTAAACTTTTACCCATTTGCGACACCCCTTAACCGTCTCCGATCGGGACCAAAATTTATTTATGGTATCTTTGATCATGCTGTTAACGATGTAGGTGGTGAGATCGAAGAAAATCGCTAATCTGATTTTAAGGACACCCTAATGTACATACATACATACATATGTACCCGGGGAATGGGTTATTACGCGCAAGCCGTGTTATATGAATGCCGGGTATTGCTCGAATTACCCAAGCGCTTGCCTTTTATCAGTCCCAATACATTCGTATAAAGTTATGAGGAAAATGGTTGCTATTGCAAGCCTTGCAATCAAACATTTTTCAATCAAATTTGATTTACGATGAAAATTTATTACAATACAATTATTGCTATTGTAATGTTTACAATGAAAATGATTTATGAGAAATGTTTATTGCAATGAAATTTTTGTAAATTATTGTATTGAAAATTTGTACAATCAAAAAATTTCAATAAATTTTATTGCAATGAACTTGATCCCCAAAAATTTCAATAAATATTTCAATATTTTACAATCAAAAATTTTATATAAATGTTTATTGCAATCTATGGAACACAAATTATTTCAAATTGCAATTTTTACAATCAAAAAACTGCAATAAATTTTCATTGCAATAAAATTGGAAGAACAATCAATGATTGCTGGGACGAATGATTGCAGCTTTTTACAGCTCTGGTAATAACAATAGGACATTCCGGCTAGACAGTCTGCTATAACATTTCCTGCACCTAGGATGTAGCAACTGCCTTAGTGTAGCTTGACCTTCACTTGATAAAATGATGTTCTGGCCGAAGTAATCTCTTCGTAAGTTAAGCTCTACAAACTGACTGATGTCGAATATTTCCACCTGGAAGATGCTCGCAAAAAGCCCGCCCTAAATGTATGGATAGTCTGTGGCTTGAAGCTGGCATGAAATGACAGGACCACACAATACAGTGATTCTTGTGAAGATTCCCGAGTATTCTTCCTTTACTTCCTCTACTTCTTTATCTCCTTTTATACTCAGCTGTACTAGTACACAGAGTATTATAGTTTTAATCACATAACGCCATGTCCGTCCGTCTGTAAACACTCTAACTCGCGCAAAAATTGAGATATTTTGATGAAATTTGAAATGCAAGTTGGTATCGAGACTGGGACGGTTGGTATTGAAAATGGGCGAAATCGGACCATGACTACGCCCACTTTTCCTATATAGAAAAAATCGGAAATTTGGTATCTCAGTTACTAATATAGCTTAGTTGGATGACTGATAAAAAAGTTGGAAATGGGCGTGGCTACGCCCACTTTATACGGCACTCGCTTTATCTAACATACGCCGTGTTTCCATTAAACGCAAACAAACAATGAAAGCATACAGCTGAGTATTTAATGTTCGATTCCACTCGAACTTAGGCTTAGGCTTACTTGTTCAATTTTTATTTGTCCTGTTTTCCTTCTTCCTCTTCCTCTGTTCGATTTCACAGCCTCTGCATACAATATGTTATTGTAAACCAACTCAAAAAAATAAAAATAAATAAATAAAATCACTTCCATTTACCAATTCCACATTTTACCAAAAAAACCTTACAACAATTTTAACAAACAAACCCAAAACATTTACCATAAATTAAAAGTTGTAATTTATATAATTTACTTTTAGCTTCACTTACCTTCCGAACCATTTGGTAATGGTATTGGTTCGCCACCTTCGCGTCGCCATGTGATTGTCGGCGTAGGTGAGCCAGTCGCAGCACATTTCAGCGTTACATTCGAGCCCTCACGTATTACCATATCGGTGCTCGTTGGATAGTCAAGGATATCGGGTGGTACTGTGGATATGCAAGTGCACAAGTGCATGTGAAATGTGTTGGAAGAGTAGACATGAAAACAGCAAGAATGTAGTGGTGTGTTTTATCGCGTCCGTCGGTGAGGAAGCAGATGAATGCATTGTAACACAATAAAAAGGTGGAGTCGAAGTGTGTGGTCGGAAAAATCGGTGGACAATGTTTGATCGAATGAGTTTTTTTTTTTGTTAGTTTTTGTAATTTTCGTTGTTGTTGTTATTGTTTTTTGTTAGTTTTTGTAATTTTTGTTGTTGTTGTTATTGTTTTTATTTTTTTAATGTTGTGGGTTTTCGTATTGTTGCGCCGCCATGATGTTTATCATAGTCAAAAACAGCATGACAATCATCATTCCGATCATCATCATCATGTCCAAAGCCATCATCATCACCACCATTACCATTTATTCATTCATTCATTGTACGTTTATATTGCAACATCCGATTTTGACAACGCACACGATTGCCGTTTATTGTTGTTGTTATTGTTGTTGCATATGCCATGGCGCAACGAGTTGTCAGTTTTATGTATGCAACAACGACATTGAAGTGTTCACACACGCAGCCAAGCAGTTATGTGCCAAAGGTGCGGCCAAGTTGACAACGTGCAGTCAGTCAGAGGATGATGATGATCCAAGAGATAGATATTGTTGAGTGGCAACAAGGTAATGAAGAAGATATATGTATGCATGTATATAACGGTGAGGGTATGGATAGTACAGCAGCGAACAGCAATTGCAGCGATTTTGTTGTTGTTGCCGTTGTTATTGTTTGTGGTTGTTAACAAGGTAGCATGTTTTATGTTGTTGTGCAAGTACGATACAACAAACCAGAGCCAGCGTTGTAGTGAACGAGATTTCATTTATTGCCAAGGCAAGGATAGAAGAGAGAGAGAGAGAGAGAGAGAGAAAGAAGAAAAAGTATTTTATTAGTAAAATATTTTTAATATTTTTTAGCTTAAAATTAGTATTGTATTATATTACTAGCTGTACCCAGCCAAGCTTTGCTTTGGCCCACTTCCTATTATAGGTACCTGAAGCGAAAAACTGCACACTTTAAAATATGTTGGAAGTATCTGGAAGCCGAAATTACCTCGGGCTGCAGAGCTCAGCACAATTCAGATAAGTTTAAAAAAAGTGAAGGAAAAAATTGATATTTTCAAAAGTTTGCCCTCTTCATGTTCTTATCCCATTTTCCTTCGTATTAGTCTCCAACTCCCTTTCCCACTACTTTTCTCTTTATCTTTCCCTTTCCATTTATCTTTCCTTTCATTTCCGTTTTCCTTTCCCGTCACATTTCCGCTTCTCTTTCTCTATCGCTCTCTCTTACCTCTCCTTTTCTGTCTTTCTCCTTTTTATTCCCCCCTCTTATTCCTTCTCTAATTCCCTGTCTTACTGTCTCTCTCCCCATCCTCTCCATTCCATTTTTATTATATTCTCCTCTCTTTTCCGTCCCTTTGCCTTTCCCAGTCTCATTACTCTTCCCCTTTCCCTAGGAAACTGAGTTTAGCATAACATACCCTACATTCCACTTCTCATTTCATACCATCATTGCTTAAAAACATTCCGTGGCGTCCGAATCCTCTCTTTTACCCATAATTGGGTATCGGGACTAAGAATCACTATGAAAATATCTCTATATAGCAGACCCGGTCAACACCTTTCATTTTATATCAGTATTGCTCAGAGGCATCCCGGGCTCATCCGGGTCTACTTATTGACCCACATCTGGGAATTTGACCTAGGAACCATAATGGTTACGGTATCTGGAGACTTGAACAAGAAATCGTAATGGGTACGGCTCTACATGAGAGTCCGCTCAACACCTTTCATTTGGTACCAATATCCCTAAGATATATCCCGGTATTATCCTGGTCCACATATTGACCCATATCTTGGGATCCCACCTAGGAATCGCCATGCGCCGTGATTAAATAACAATATCGCTGAGAAATTATCCGGGGCCATCCGCATCCACATTTTGACCCACATCTGGGGACCTGACTTAGGAATTATAATAAGTTCATCTCTATGTAAAAGCCCTGCCTTTCAGTTGACACCAATATCGTTGAGAAATATCCCAGTGTTATCCGGGTCAAGGTGCTGACCCACACCTGGGACCCGACCTAGGAATCGTAATGAGTTCATTTCTATCTAAAAGCCCTGAGCAACACCCTTGATTTGATACCAATATCGCTGAGAAATTTTCCGGGGTCATCCGTACCCACGTTTTGACCCATATCTGGAGACCCGACCTAGGAATCACAATGAGTACTGTTCTATGTAAATTCTCTGCTCAACACCTTTCACTCGATACCAATATCGCTCAGAAACATTCGAGGGTCATTCGGGTCCACGTTTTGACCCATATCTGGAGACTCGACCTAGGAATCACAATGAGTACTATTCTATGTAAATTCCCTGCTAAATACCTTTCATTTGATACCAATATCGTCCAAAAATATTCTGGGGAAAGCCGGATCCACGTTTTGACCTTTTGACCTATATCTCGGGAACCGACTTCCGGATTTGAAAAAAATATGCATATAAACCATCTAAGGCAAGATACTAAGCTGGTGTGTAAATTTGGTCAAAATCCCTCCACGCGTTTGGGCGAAAGCCGGCGACAAGGAAATGGGCTTGATTTATATATATATATAGAAGATTAATGCTATTATGGCAGTAATACCTATCTAATAGTTTTTGCTAAACAAGCATCAATTAATTATAATGACGAAATAATTCCAGGGACCGATTTTAATCGTTATTTTCATTTCTTCGGATGAAAAAATCATTATGAAAACTTCGTTAACAATAAAATGCAAATTATGATCGCAAAAAAAGAATAAATAAATATTTGTTAAAGTTGATCGGAAAAATTTAAATCCAATAATAAAAATTATTTTTGATCGCAAAAATAAAAATCATAAAATATCGATCAAAAATAAAAATAAAATTATAACGATAAAAAATTATTTTTTTTTGTAAAAATGATAATCGTTACGGTCCCTGAATTATTCAATGTAAAACGTATACCATATTATAATATATATATTATGTACTTCGCCATATAACCGCAGGAAAATTTACCTAATCTGAGTTTTTACAAAGCGTAATTTTCATTCACCATTAGTCCAAAGCTCATGCAAAAATTTCTGACCAAAAGCTGCGAAGCAATATATCGAAGAGGCTTCTCAAGTAAGCTAATAGGAATGGTAAAGTTGAATAATTTCTCAGCTAAAATGCATGCTTGATAGATCCATACAAAAAACTAAAATGCCCCAAAGCGATTGTTGACATTAAAAAATGTCAATTTAATATCCTAACCAGATTTATTAAGGATCATACTGCGACAAGGTAGATGGGACTACAGTTCACATACTTCCGAAAGCGAAAGCAACGCTAGAAGGAGAGGCATGATTCTGGGCTGACATATGTAAGTCGAGAGTTCTCTGGACATACCTTCGCTAAGGTCGAAAATAATGCTGGATTATTTCAAAAAACCATAATTGATTAGGTGATGAATTCAGATAAAGGGCACTGTAATCTTATTGCCGCAGTACATAAATATTCACTACAAAAACTACTCTTTGGAAAATGAAATCCTACATTCGTACTCGTATACTTTCTATGGAATATATGGAACAGAACTCGAAAGCGAACGAATTTTCTTTCTAATCGAACTACAGAATGAGAGGGCCATGAAATTGCAGCAAGTGATTTGAATCGAAAAAAAGTATTTAAAAGTAAAACTAAAAAGCTATTGGATAGTATCACTGTATTAACATAAGTGAAGAAATCAAAAGAGAGAAAAGGAAATGTCTTATCTGAAGGATAAATATAGATTTTTCCACTTACATAAACAACAACGGAAAATACAAAAAAATAAAAATGAAAATAAAGAAATAAAATAAAAATAAAAATAAAGAAAAAGAATAAAAACAAAAACAAACACACAGCAATAGCGCAGTAATACAAGTAATTGAATTGCATTTTTTATATAATGCTTATGACTACAGTCAGATCGTCGCAGCAAGCGAGTGAAAGCTGGCACTTCAACTTTTCATTACACCAGTTAACCGGAATGAAATTAAATGAAGCTCACTTCTAGGAGGTATGAGAGGCAATATTTTTATGAAATTGAAATGAAAATGCTGACATCAGAGTCGAAATACTACTACTGATGGATAGAAATAAATAAAAAAATTCGATTAAAAACGACTTTCGTGGAAAAATTATTAATTGCGCAAGCTGCACATAACTACGAATGAAGGCTATGATGGTGATGACTACCCCTAATGTTAGTTTATTATTTTAATGACATTTCTTTTGAAAATTTTATGAATGTAAGTTTTTTTTTTTCTTATATTCTTACGTATATTACAAGTAAGGAAAAAGGAAGAGAGTGAGAGAAATACAGAGGGTAGAAGAAGTAATAATTGCTTGAGTTATAGTGGTAATAAATACACGTCCAACTTCTCTGAGACAAATCCAAAAAGAAAAATTCAGATTACAGGAATCCACAAAACCGTTAACAGAAACACAAAAGACGGCATTGCAAGAGATCGATAAATGCGAACACAGAAATCCAAATTCTGAATAAATTCAGATTTAATTCAAAAACACTCTGTTGCCGAGAAATTTTAATTATTTATTTAATATTTTCCGTATATTCTCAAGCTTCCCTAATGGCACACAGTAAAAAATGATAGTTTATTTCTAATATCATTTGGTACTTCATTCAATCATTCTTGGAATTAAATTTGAATTTTAATGCCAAAAAGTCTTATTTTTAAACTATGAGAAGTTTTAAAATTTTATTTAATCCAAAATAGTTTTGAAATAAAACATTAAAAAGTATTAAAAATCTCTCGAGAGAGGTTTCATCCTGAAAAGTATAAAACAAATTTCTCTTTATCTCTTTTGGTTTGAAACCAAAACCAAAAAAATATTTAAACAAGTAAGGAAGCCTAAGTTCGAGTGCAATCGAACATTAGATACTCAGCTGTATGCTTTCATTGTTTGTTTGCGTTTGTTCGATATAGGGTGTATTTTATATGAAACGAGTGCTGCATAAACAGGGCGCAGCCACGCCCATTTTCAAAATTTATATCAATCATCCAAATAAGCATACAAATATTATTGTTAGTGCAAAATTTCATCCCTCTATGACTTTTAGTTACAAAGACTTCACGTTACAAATTCCAAAAGGGTGTTCCAGAAATATCTTTGTTAAAAAGTAGGCGTGGTCATAAACCGATTTCAATACATTTTTGCGTGTCTATTAACACATGTTATAAAAGTGTATAAACCAAGTTTCGTCATAATATCTCAATTATTTGTCGAGTTAAAGGCTAAGAAATCTCATATATCCCTTTGTCTAAAAAGAGGCGGTGCCACGCCCATTTTCCAAACTTTTTTATTTTTTGTTTCCGGTCTATTGTAAAACTCATGTCACAAAATTTCAATGAATTATCTTTATATTTCACATAGATATCGCTTAAAATGGTTTTATTAGGTCACTTTATAATACACATATATAAAAGTGGGCGCGGTCGTCAACCGATTTTGGTAATTTTTCGTCCACACATTTGGCTAAGTAAATATATCACGCGTACCAGATTTCATCGATATATCTTTAACGGTTTCTGAGTTATGGCTTATTAAACTTTCAATATTCGCTCCTTAATAAGTGGGCGTGGCACCGCCCATTTTCCAAAATTTTTGTAGTTTTTGTTTTATGTCCATAGTTGGACTCCTGCCACAAAATCTCAGTGATTGATCTTTATATTTGACAGAGATATCGCTTAAAATGTTTTTATTAGGCCCCCTTATATTTCCTATATATAAAAGTGGGCGTGGCCGTCAACCGATTTTGATAATTTTTCGCCAAAACATTTGACTAAGTAATTATATTACGCGTACCGAATTTCATCGATATATCTTCAACGGTTTCTGAGTTATGACTCATAAAACTTTCAATGTCTGCCCCTTAATAAGTGGGCGTGGCACCGCCCATATTCCAAAATTTTTGTGTTTTTTGTTTTATGTCCATAGTTGGACTCATGCGACAAAATTTCAATGATAGATCTTTATATTTGACAGAGATATCGCTTAAAATGGTTTTATTAGGTCACTTTATAATACACATATATAAAAGTGGGCGTGGCCGTAAACCGATTTTGATAATTTTTCGTCAAAACATTTGTCTATGTAAGCAAATTACGCGTACCAAATTTCATCGATATATCTTCAACGGTTTCTGAGTTATGACATATAAAACTTTCAATGTTTGACCCTTAATAAGTGGGCGTGGCACCGCCCATTTTCCAAAACTTCATCAAATTTCTTCATAAGGGCCCGAGCTCAATACGTGGGTAAAATTTTAAAACTCTAGCTATATTAGTGGCTGAGATACCAAATTTCCGATTTTTTCTATATAGGAAAAGTGGGCGTGGTCATGGTCCGATTTCGCCCATTTTCAATACCAACCGTCCCAGTCTCGATACCAACTTGCGTTCCAAATTTCATCAAAATATCTCAATTTTTGCGCGAGTTAGAGTGTTTACAGACGGACGGACGGACGGACGGACGGACAGACGGACGGACGGACGGACGGACGGACGGACGGACGGACGGACGGACATGGCTCAATCGATTTCTCTTTTCACCCTGATCATTTTGATATATATAAGTCTATATCTATCTCGATTATTTCATTCTGTTACAATCCACCGTTATGTGATTAAAACTATAATACTCTGTGTACTAGTACAGCTGAGTATAAAAAAATATCATGAAAAAGTGTCAAAATAAATTAATAATAAAATTAAATACGATGGAGAAAAACTTTTGTTTAAATAAATAACCCAAAAGCCGAATTTTTCATACCTGATGAAACAATTGTGTCAAGTAAGCAAAACGGGTGATTAATTAAATATTATGATGGTAAATTTTGTGTTATTCTTTCAGTCACAAGGCATGGTATCTCCAAATATCTACATACATACATAAATAAAATATGTACATAAATATCACTGGTTGGTTGGTTGCCGTGCCGCCCGGTTGAACAATCCCGGGCCCAATTAGCGCACGAAGCGCCATTTTGATGCACATAACTCATGGAAACTATGTGGTTGTTGGTTGTTGGAGTTCTCCGGTGTTTTCAAACCATTTCGATTTATCAAATTTATCGTTCGGCGTGTTTACCGAATGGCCAGTGTCCTGTAATCGTGGATGCTTTTGCCAGTTCGTTAGACTTCTCATTACCATCGATGTACCTGCGACAAGGAAATATCACTGAATCAACGAACTTTTTACGTCAACATTGTTGCAACTATCCAAAGCGTGCAGAAAAAATTGTATGCTAATGCCAATACATATTTTTTCAGTTTTTAAAGTTAAAGTAATTGTAAGTTTTAATTTTTTAATCCTGCTTTCTTGCATGTGAAGTGAAAATTCTCTTATTTGGTAGGCTAACGCGGTAATTCTAGTTTATTTAAGTGAAATTTTAATTTGTGTTTGCTTCCGAGTGCATAACTTTTATAGCTTAAGAAATGTTAGACGATTTGAAACACATTTTATAAACTCTCAAATGTATTTGGTAGTATCCTGTGAACTGACTATAATTAACATCTATTGTAATATTATATTATCTCAAATAAAATGAACATTCCTACATATTTCTCATTAATCTTTTGGATATAGGATTATTTGGGGGATTGTAAACTTGTTGAGCAGTGTATCCATTGGAAATCATATAAGGGTTTATTTTTAAATCCAGAAAAGTATAAAATTTATTCCAATTTTGGGATAGATTTTATACTATTTGAACTATTTTTATTACCAAAAATATTCTAAAAATAACCAAAATTTGGTTTTGATTTAATTCCAAGAAAGTATTAATTTGATACCAAGAATTATTTCTGTCTCTCAATATTCTCTTCATTTTTTTAAACCAGAATGGTTTTCATTTTATACTTTTTGGCATTGTTATATATAAATACCAAAATGGTATTAAAATTAAACTAAAATTTTTACTGTG